>CM067347.1:62873156-62978156 GCA_034190875.2 Urechis unicinctus | reverse complement strand
TAAGCATAATACTATACACAAGTCAATTTAACAATAACCATTTGTGTATCAATCGCAGGGGGTTTGTAACCAGCTTGGAGTTGTGACTATCTTGCTGTCAACGAAGCCTTTGCCTTGAATGACACGCGCCGCTTATCCTCGCTGTTGTTGACTAGGAAAGGTCTTTTGTCCCCCCGAGACACATAATGTCGTGAGTTAATGCAATTGCGGTGTTGCCAATTTACGATTATTCTGTGTCATTGTTCAAGTAAGGGCCATAAAGTGACTGGTTTGATAGTGTTTACTGCAGCCAAGTTTTATAAATATCAGGTTTAGGCGAATGTGTCATGCATTACAACAAGCAAAGTAGAAGTGTGAGATGGAATGACAATTTTACAATGAAGTCTACATAAGCGACGCGATTCGTTTCAAAACTAGGGTCGATATATTTCTATATTCAGTCGACGAGGTTAATCGCTACATTGTTGTTGCGGGCAATGGTTAGATGTTAATTAATATAGACATTTCAATTATTTGTATCATCAGTAAGGAATGAATCTAAAGCAGAAGTAGCAAACAGGGAGAATACACACAAGTACATCACAAATATTTATAATACACATGCTGTCAACCCTACCGGTGTGTTTAATGCTCGTTTATGTCATTGGGTATATACCAACTCATGCCCAAGATATCGTATAGTCTTACAATGCGGACGGCGTGTGCGACTTGAACGAGGCACTATTGCTTTATGTCCATGAATGGCCAAATCCGCTTGCGGTTTGCAGACCCTGCAGGACTTATACCACATTATGACAGGCTTTCTTCTTTCGTTTTACATAAGTGTGGCATTATACATTATCGCCATGTCGTCCGCAGGTTTAGCAACATGCAACGCGGTGCAAAACCACAATTAATCAGTTTGCCCACAAGCGAAGACGATTGACGTTATAGAGACGACCTCAGCTCCAGCATGGATGGCGCGCTCATCAGCAAGAAAACCATATAGCCTGATTGACACCTGATTGAAAGCTAACACAGCTTTCGTCAGTTCAATGATAACCGATTCTATACTGCCCGCGTTGTGCAACTTTGATCAGACGTGACGTATATATTTTGTGTCAATTACAGCTATTCCAAATTTTTGCTGGCCCGTTGAATTTAATGATTGACTCTAATCATTCTGGGAACGCAGTTGTCTTCTTTTGTATGAAATGGTCCCGCTAGTAACTACAAAGAATTCTGGTGTTGTACGTATTGATGTTTAAGACTATCCAGTTTATGAAAGACAAACTACGTGAGGTTTTACAGGAAATTTCTTAACCAGACGTTTTGAGGTAGTCCTATATATCACTTACCAAGTGGCTTACTTCTTTGACGGTCACAGGATTTTGCTGACGAAGCTAAGTATATCTATCAATATAAGGAGTCAATAGGATACATGTCACTTATTACGCCTTAATCAGATCATGATTGGTATGAGCATATGTTACCAATTGATGAATGGTAGTCAGTAGAGTTTGTTGCGATTATTGAAAACTCCAGTTTATAAATCAATATGTAGTGCTCTTATGTTATCCTCATTTATACCCAAGCACAGAATGAACCAGAGAGATGCGTAAGCAGTATGTAATTATGATTTGGCGTTTAAGGTTTTTCCATTCGCTGTATGTAAAATTCGCAAGATATAGCTGGATCACCCATCACATTACAATTTCTTATTGAATATTGTGCCGTGTGATTACAGCTGTATGTACTATTGGCACGATATAGCTGAATCACCCATCACATTACAATTTCTAATTGAATATTGTGCCGTGTGATTACAGCTGTATGTACTATTGGCACGATATAGCTGAATCTCCCATCACATTACAATTTCTTATTGAATATTGCGCCGTGTGATTACAGCTGTATGTACAATTGGCACGATATAGCTGAATCACCCATCACATTACAATTTCCTATTGAATATTGTGCCGTGTGATTGCAGCAGACGTTTAAACGATTCCAATGGGGTTCTGGCAACGCACTTAACGCGGCGATCTTAACATGTAACTGAGATGCAAACATGATGGGTGAGCAACTGCAAGGGTGATTTCGCAATGTACCCCAAAGTAGATGTCGAGCCCTGTTATAATGGCGACAACTTCATCAGTGGAGTAAGGCAGGATGAACAAGGGAGTAAGGCACGGCTGAAAAAAAACAATGATTTATTACCAATAAGTAATTCCAATGCATTGCATGACGCGGTTTTATATTGAGTTTGTCTTTACTTGAAGGTAGCTCTGAGAGATTCGAGAATCCTATTGTTTATCTTAACAGATACTTATCCATGACAATTGCTCGTTTGGATTAATATCATCGACCAAGCATGTCGTTTACAACGGCGGTACCTTTATGATTCACTGGGGTGTTCATTTTTTGACAGGATGCCACCAGTAACTGCAGACAAGACAGTGTAAGCCTGGTTTTCTAAGCTGATGGAGTTTAGGGCACAGCCAGATGAACCATGCAGTGTAGTGTGCGGGCACAGGTCAAAGACACTATCGGCCAAGCTTTCGGCACGTTGGAGCGGCGCTTGGTGGTGCAGCCCACTCCATCACGACCACACCCACGACCACTATGTCAACCCATACGATTTTAGGGGGGATGAGAGAATTTGGCGAACCACCTACCATGGACTGCCGTCAAAACTCAAGGGTTGGCAACGATGGCCTTGGGGTCCTCTATGAAAGCAACGCGTATTGCTACGGAAGCGTCGTCAAGGCCGCCGGTCACGACGTCCAATATGAACCAATACTCATGGCTTTGAGGCAGAAAAGGCTACCAAGCCAGGGTTTGACAACGCTAGCACCCGACAGTCGTTCTAGGAGCATATAGACGCCGCTCCGCCCCTAGTACAGGGGTGGGAGGCAGACTATAATCTGAACAGCTGCAATGCCACCTGACATACTACTAAGCGTACCATCCTTACAGCTTTCTTAGACCCTGACAAAATGGCGAAATCCTATCTGCTTGCAGAGGTCCCGTTAATCAACAACATAATATATAGTCCGGAATTAATCTAGTGTGGAAGAGAACCGCCATTTATCGTTTGGATTTGTCTAGCATTGTACAAAAACGCGTTATTCGACTTATATATAACGCGTGATTTATAGCAAGCAGGACATATTAATAGTATATCAACTATTTATTATATGAAAAGTATTTTTGTGCGTAATGGCTAAAGTGTATTTCACCGATTTTTTATTATGGAAATGATCCCGAGTGCGATAGCACTAGATGTTTAAATCAATATGTTCCTTCCTACCAAACAAATGCAAGACATTCAACGTCGTGCGACATTTGTGCCTTGTATTTGAAACAATAACTGTCCTCTTCCACATTAAATCCACATTTATTGCTTACAAATCAATGTAAACATTTTCATCAGGAAAACTGGCACAACATGGAGGCACATGTAACTAACTATAGATTGTCTTTTGTTGCACTTGAGTCTCTCTCTGCGTGTGAATAAGAGGGCTGACAAAATGTTGATGTTTAACATAGTTGTTGCACTTCTTAGTAATTCATGCAAAGCATTAAAATCTATCAACATTATTGATTTTATCGTGCGATAGAACGGCTAAACAGATACTGTTTGATGTTGAAAGCGTAATTTTAAAGCATGTCTTTTGTATACTTAAGACGTCTTCAAACACCCAATCTACTCTCATGCACCAAACTTCTCATCCTACGTGCTTGATCAACTAGGACCGGCATTCAATCTGGTCATCTTGAGTTCTTCTTTGCCTGGTGGACAAAGCGAGTATTCCATCGTATCATCGATCCATCCGTTTTATGCAAACGTTTGCGAAGATGCTAGTTATCCGCTTATGTTTATATGAGTTCGATGTCGTTGGGTCATGCGAGTGATCGATGGATGTTATCATATACATCGTTTAGATTTTGAGTAACTGTGTCATTTCACTGTCAATTTGCAATTGTACTGTCTTATCTGATATGATTTTCTCCTTTCGAAATACTTAGCCCGTGTAGGCTATCAGTGGACCATGACGCATAACAAAGATGCAACACATAACAGGACAATATGATGATTCTGTGCATTTCTTTTTCTTTCAACCGAAATAGATGAAATCATAGGATACAATACATGACAATAAAGGGGTCACTGTGAGTCTAAATCATCATAATTTTGTCTGGCAGTTTTGCATAGCACGTGCAAAATTTGAACAGCTCTAAGTAGGCATAATAGTGATAAAGTGGATTTTGTCATTGTGATAAGGTTAAGTAATCACGCAGGTGGGTGACCGCGTTTTTGGTCTACAATGGTGTAAACGTCCGACATAAATTGACTAAGACATAGAGTACATAGCAATCGAAGCCAGTGCGTCAACAAGTAGTCGTTGAACGAATATCACATACATGCATAAAATCGGACGCGCAATCATATCCTGGAAATGATGTACTACTAAATGTTTGATCAAACAACTGAATGTACGTTTATGCGTGGTCAGTAAACGACCTTATGCATTACATAAGTGGCATATCGTGTTGGCATGTTTGCGTTAGTCGGTAATTGTATATGATTCGCAGTTAAAAAACAAGGGATGTTCTATTATCTATATAGCTATAAATATTTATGGCAGATATATCCACACTATACTATTCACTATAATATATAACAGATTGACACTTAATGTGAATAGCTAATTTGATCATGTAATAGAGACGGGTTAGCCGTCATTGTGTTAACGTTTCCTAGCCAATGGCCATCAGCTGCAAAAACATTGGATGATCGGATAATATGAAAAGATATTGAAAATTGTGGATTAATTTAATAATTGACATTAAGGGGTCGAAGTAAGTGTTCTGTTGGGGTCTGAGTGCTATATGCTGAGCAATCGTAGGATGATCAGTCGTTAACCAATACATTAGAGGCACCCCTGGTGAGATTCCTGTTGACATGAACTAACGGGAAAATAAGGTACGTGTTTATCATTATTACTGCAGAAGACGGATACGAGAGGAATTTAATTAGGATTGATCGATATTATTAGACTGTTGAGACTAGTGGGATCTGTTGAAAAACCGCCTTGAGTCGTTGCATTTGTCACAGATCATTACCAATAGATCATTTTACACTTATTCTAAAAAAAAATCGAACTTAGTTGGACCTTTGGCTTAGGCTTACGCAAAACATCCTACCTCGGGGGTACTAGTGTGACTAAGACCGACTGCAAATAATATGTAAGGTTGTCACTTCAAATCGGAAGCAATGACTATAAAAGTCGTTATCAGAGCAAGGTTCATACTAGCCCACAGCATAAACCTTCTACTGTATAATTGCTCATATTTAAACCGCAAACCAATGGTCAAAAAGCAAACCAATCGATGCAGTTATGCATTGCAAGTAATTGCAATATTTGGTCTTGTTGCTAAAGTCGTATAAGCCTAAACATATAGATGACTGAAAAGTAGTTTGATATATGCAGACCTCTCTTTCCATCCTTTCACTGCAAGCAGCAATATTTATCTTTTTCGTGGCCATCTCTTACATCAATATGTAATACTCCAGTCATCAACGTGTTAATTGATCAAAAACGCCCACTATGCCTCAAGATGTGAAGTATCCATAGATTTGCATGGCTGCTTATAGCGACTGTCGTACGATGTTAATGTTATATTACTATCAGTGCATGCACTTAAGCAATGTATTTCCTGTTTGAAGGGAAAATATCTATAAACATCATTGGCTGCAAAGGGCCTTGAGATATTGTTCACATAGTCTGCGAATGGGTCACTAAATTGTATTGATCTATTACATTAATATTGAGAAATATGTGTGTTGATTGAGGGAGGCATGTGGAATCATAACTGATCTTGCATATAATGATGCAAACAAACAAACATTACTAGGCGATAGTTTGGCGACAATATTCGTCCGAAATGGGGTTGTCTGGAACGCTTAGGTCGACAGATGTTGATGGGTGCCTCCCCTGCATTCTATGGGCTGCCTGAATTGGTCTCTGAGCATTAACATTTACAACCTACTGCAGATGCATTCGGTATTGAAAACCATCATGCGAACATCACAGCGTATCGCTATTTTACGTAAACATATCCCATCGAATGCAGTTTCCAATCATGGGTAACGTGCTAAATGGGCGTAGTTTTACATAATATGTCAAACATATCAGTGGGTCAAAGTGTATGAAGTATTCCTTATCTAACCAAACTAATGTAAATGTCAATTTACAACTGGATCCAGCCGGTATAGCGGCGGATGATGTCAGATGGTCAATTGATTGGTAAACATGATGCTTCATTTACTGCTGGCTATCATACATTATTGTGCGCATATGAAGTCTATCGTTGCATCATGAATCGAGTGTAGCATCCACAAACAAATGTAGCCACAGTGAGTGCCGCACAAGTGAAAGGCTCTGGCAAAGTTGGGAATATCGAGCTTTTTTTTGCGTAAAGGGGAAAGAGTCAAAGAACCAAGTTCACTGCGAGGCTGTATGGGATGTCGTGTTTATCACAGTTAATAGTGTTCGGTTGTAGCATAAGAAGACATGGACACACCCTGGTCGACTAATTGGCTGTGACATATATTCTCGTGTCGCTTTAATTGAAATATTACCGTAGCGAACCAAGTATTGGGGTTTGCATACCGAGCTGTTTTCCCAATTGTAACCATATTTCCAAAAAGGTCGATAATCCAGCCCGTTGGGCTTTCCTTGCGGTTAAATGTAATTCATCTCACGGGGCCGCTATCATTGTGCTTGCGATATTTAAACTGCAAATAACGCCTCATAATGCATATGCTGCAGCAGTACAGGTGCTCACAGAAAGTGTATTGATATAGGAGTGAATGAGCTGTGGCGTAAAGAAATACGATGAATTGATGTCGTCGCTGATATGGTCATTGATCTATCTGTGTTGTAGTGAATATTGAAACATGTGAGTTATCGCATGTTCCTTTCGCGATAACGGATTTTCCTAATGTGTCCATTCTATAACGGTACCCCCACTGAATAATTCAGGGCAATCTTTTAGTGTTTGCGAAGGACACTTATCCATGCTCTATGGCGTTGAGTCTACACGATGGTGCCCCGCTGGTTGGATGCGCCCTTCGTTCGAGCTATTTTCATAATTCGATGAATATATTTTACAAAATAAATCCTTTATTATTCTTGTGACGTCATCTGTAATCAATGACTGATATTACTGCATAATATTTATAGTTGATAAGTTTGAATTATTTATATTGTATTCTCTGTAAATACTAAATGCTGGACTGAGAGGGGCTTAGTTTTTTCCGTATTTACTATGTAAAATTGTTTATAATGATAGCTATAATGACCAGAATTAACCCGCTTAAAACTTGGAGTTGTCTGGTTTGTATGGTTGGTCGTAAGACAAATGTTACCTCATAAGCCATGCATGCATCATGTCCTGTATATGTAATCCAAACATTCTCGCATAGATATACAACAAAAGTAACGGTCAGGTGAAGTGCATAGGGGAGTCATTGCTATATTCCCTTGCGCAGCGACAGTTTGGCCATACACTTGGTGCTGTAAACGAGACTATGAAACATGACGATATCTTATTGTTTTCCAAGCAACATGATTTGCCGCATGTCAGCAAACAAGTACTTGACAACCTTAACGCACAGCCTAGATAAATACCATAGCTTTTAAGGGAAAGGAAGCTGAAATTGCAATTATACTAAAGTTGTCCTCAAAGGAGATGTGAAATGTATATTTGTATCAGCCAACGTTTATGCATGTGGAAGATACTGTACATGGAAATTTCTGACATAGAAAGAGACACAGCAATGACTTTATGTTATTGTGGAAGCTATGCTCCTTAAACAAGCAAGCTTCGGTCCCTCAAACACGCAAAGTCATTGAACACCCCTCCTGTTGCAATAGGACAAGCCACTCGATCAGATCGCTGCTTTTGACTTAAACAGATACTAGCTAGGTCTTTGATTGGTTAGATGAGCCAATGATTGGTTGGTCACTGACAAGATTAAGGTCATTTGGTACAGCACAGGAAACATTGACATTGTCCACCGGAGCAAGGTTAGTTAAGAGTATCTGTTCTTTTTGAAACCATAGTGCCAATCATAGCGCTAAGATGAAACTGTGTTATGAACTCATGTGTCGTGGAGAGAGTTGTGCAACGCTTAAGCTATTTTGAATCAATAATGGCGATACATAGAGACCCTGTAGCTGCATGGTCATATTGATGCTAATATTTCCACCAAACGGTAGTGATATGATCGACTTTACATTAAATATTAGTGATGGAGATGGTAATGTCTTTCAATTGTATAGAACAGTGTAATGCTAATTCCGGTGTGATTAGTGCATCTAATTAGCGGCCTAGGCTTTGGAAGTCATGCGCAATTGAAGCCCAAAACCTTGGCTGCTAGTCAAACTTCGTTAAATGTCGCAGTAGTCAATGATATGGCGCTCTCGAGGTGCACAATTATCAATAAGCCGCGGGACAATACACAAGTGGTATTGATTTGTCGCTGCGAACTATTTATCAACCACAGCGGGAAATGAGTAGTGTAGGATTGTATCCAACAAGTACCAGTGTTTCTTGAATAGTGCATGCTGTTCTATACGATACACCAAAGATGTGCATCACAATAAACAAATAATGTCAACCATTGGTATGGTAGTGGTTAGGGAAAATTCTGGCAATAGTAAGATTGTATGAATGGATGCCAAACAAATGACGGCTCTTTCAATAAGCTCAGTATAGCATGGAAGGCAAGCGGCACGGCTTCCATTTGCATTTTCTGGGTGGTGCATGTAAATAACGAATGGTACGGTGCCACATCTTAATCAGAATATTCGTTCTGATGCTCTGTTTCCTTAGATTCTACCCCACCCCTTCCCATTTAACTTCAGAGCAAACCCATGCACTTTTAATAAAGCGCGCCGTAGCGCTAGTTCACGTGCCGCTATCCCATCTCCACATCTCCCCCCCCCAATCCCTACTAAGCGATACGTACATTTTGAATGACCCCGTTATTTCTATGAAAGCTGATCTACGCACGATATTTGGTTTTCAAAGATATTTGCGCTTTACAGACTTGATAAAATTTGTGAAAATACATTCATTACAACGTTTTCGTAACCAGCTGATAACGGAAACTAATGATGGTTATTAGGAAATATATTTCTTGTGATTATAAACATTATGTTGGGTTCACACAGCGGTAGTCTGAGGTAGACTTTCGGTATTTAAGCGTTTATCGACAGGAGTAGCACGTATTTATTATTTCATATTATTAATATGCATAGTTATACCATTTGTTTATGGTTTATGACGATGCAACCTCCTACGTGTAGTTTGTGTAGCTACTACCAATTTCATGTATCCGTCATTCGTTCCTCCGCACACAATTACGTTCGCAGATTTCCTTACAATGACAGAAATATTCACATTCCCAATAGTCCATGGCATGTTGACTTAAACTTCTAGCTAATAGCAAATTATTCAGCATCGAGTGAATTAAAAGCTAAGCAGCGGCCGGCAATCAATCAATGAGTCATCAAATCGCTGATCACAGACTAGGCGTTTTGTTTGTAAGAATGTATTTATAAACCAAACTTAGGCTGCACCTTCACCATTATTACACACAACCTTACGCCTGTGTATTTCCCAAAGTGTACGGTGAATAACCCTTTTGCCCAGGTTCTGAATCAAGTAGTTATGACGCGGGATTAGGGGCAAACACGTGCGTTTGGGCGTATGTTAATTCTGTTGGTCGGGTTCGAATTGTAATGGTCCTAATAAAATGACTCGATTTCAAACGTATGCTTACTTTTATGATCGCGATCAGATTTTATAGTCTAATGATCGCGATCGAATTCTGATAAATGCGATCGAATTCATTTTGATTAGGATCAAATTCTTATTGAATACGATCAAAATAAATTTGAACGCAAAGAAATTCGTTCTGATAGCTATCAAATGCAGGTTGTGAACGCGATCTTATTCTTTTAAGATGCAGACAAATCCATATTTGTTTTACCATAAATTTGCAGCACTACGTTCATAGTGTTCATGCCGCAACTGGGACGGTTATTGACCTCTTTGTGATGATGTTAATGATACATGTTACTTAGGAAATGGTCTAGTTGCTCATGTGGGGTTTCCTGCTATGAATCGTAAAAACACTATGCCATATCCATGGTAAAATGCACCTTACTCGTATTGTAACCGATATGTTTAAAACCCTTACGTAATTAGCCGTTAGCACAATGCATGGTATGGAAACCCCCAGCGCAGCTATGTACGACGCCCCGGAACCGTCTATCAACTAATGTAGTGGCATATACTAGGTGCATAATGACCATGGGCCGCGCAGAAGACCGTAAATCACAATCCTTTGTCGGAATATATAGGTAGCAATCAGTTGGCGGTTGTTGGATGTCTGGCTATGAGGCGACGGAGCAGCTGTAGATTGTGGTATCGCCACGCTGCTCTGCTCCAGCAGACTTAACATTATCCCGATTGAGGGAAACAGCTAGTATATTATGCCATTTATTTACTGGTGACAATTCCCGGCGTCAAAGGCTACTTCAATCGCCATGTTTCGCCACATATGTACGCAAGTCATGATTATAGTGATATTTTGCGACACTATTGGACGCGTCCTGATACATCAGTGAAGGCATAATACACGATATGTACCACTCCTTCGTTGGGAGTGGTTAACAGTTATTGAGCGGTATGAGTGATTGAGGGAATAAATTGGTCGGAAAATCAATTAAAGCAAGCCTTGTTACTGCCCGTTGATGGGAGAAGGGGGCTGTTAGTGTCTACAACACAAAGAATATGTCGACATCAGGCGTTCTGTTGAATGAGCAAAGATTGATTTAATTTCACCACCAAACATCAAATACCGACAGCGAGAGTGGCTGATGGTAGATGAAGAAAAAACATCACCATCCTAAAGCAAACATATGTTGAACTCCATATGCCTGTTGTCACGGTACCTTCAATGTATGTTATTATTCACAGGATTCAATTACATTTTCTTGAAGTTCTGACATCTATAATTTCCTGGTAGACCTAAAAAAATAATCATTATTGTCACAAACCGAACAGATGGACATTAATTTACACTTTGCAGAGCAACGCATGCATGTAGAATAGCATGTAAGACAAGGAAGGTGCAAAGCAACATGTTATTATTTGAAGGACAATGACACTTGGACTGCCGCAATGTAGCAATGTAACGGCATCCTGTTGGGTAAATGCTCCATTTGTCCAGTAGAATCAGAATATATATATTCACTCTACACCAGTACCGCAATATAAATATATCCGAATCCATTAAATGTACAGCTCGTGTCTCGTTTCTGCGGTGCAATCTTTTTTTCTCTGTCAAATGTGGGAGTGCCAATTAGGACAGATATCATCCCCCCTCTTCCTTTCATCGCCAGACTAAATAAGCTTGCAGGTTTGCTTCTCTTTCTCCTGTATTAAACAGTGCTGATTAAGCTGTAGAATAAAGGGGTGAGGTTGATGTCTGGCGTTAAGGAGTGTAAATGTCGTCACCAGGGTAGTCATGTGCCTATCTATTTACATAATCGCGTAGGTAATGCTTGATTTTCTGTTGTGAATCAATAAACAATTCCGTGATGCTAAGGAACTCCCTTTTCCATTCTGGTAACCTAATACTTCGTCAATATGCCCGTTTTTGCTTGCAAACGGCCTACTGCTGCTACTTGACAACTGCCGAGTCGGTGCTAAGTAAAATATTACGCGCAAATCGATCAAAAACATGAGCTGTCACGTCACGTAAGTCTAGTATATTCCTCAATAGGTTGATTAAAACGAATAAATGCATGCGGAAATGGTTCGTCAAGCTTTGCCATAGTTTTCGTCCGTATGGTTCTTAAATGGCTGTCAGAATTCAGCGTGCTGGAGGTGTTTATAAACATATGCTACCATACACGTTAATATTAGTGAACATGTATGGTAAATTAGACATAGAAAGTGCTGTACATAATCGCACAGTAGAATGTGTCTCTAAGTGCTACCACCAACAGATAGATGCACACAGCGTCAGCAATAACGGTTATTCGTTGAACGGATCTCATCGATACCCGGCCAAATATGCTTAAAAGGACTTTAAACAACAATAACGAGCATATCAAAGTGGAAATCTGTTATTATCCAGCACGAGTGGTACCACGGCAGCATTCACGATTGGAAAAAGTCATGGGGATATTTAATACGTCTAGGACAGCTACAGACCGCCTCAAACCAATGGTGTTTTGTCCCATTGGTGTTATCCTACATGCTTTGGTTGCTTGCTATTTCTATCTATTGATAATGTCTACCAAAAACATTAGTTACCTTTGATTACGTGCGTATGCAATTAAAGTAATAAAGTTGAGCAATCGTGAAAAATCGCTCCTATATGGTCCAAGTTGGTTTGCGGCTCTGCTGTCTACGAATCTTTCATATTCGAAGAAGTTGAGATGATCCAATATCGGGCTTGCAACTTGCAACATCAAATGCTGGTGGGCAGATATGGTTTCGAAAGTATTTTTGGTAGAAACTGGGTATTTATAGATAAAAAAAACTTGCAACAGTGGTCCTCTACACAATGCAATGTCTTATACAGAAAAGATGCGTTCGAGAACGACCCAAACGTCAGGCCTTTGCAGTTAAGAGTAATAGCCTTGATACCATTTGGGCCACTATAAATTGGTAAACTCGAGAACGGACACCCTCAACTGCCTTGGCTTATGCACCAAGATATCACTCTAGGTCACATTGCTGCTAATGAGATTTTAAACCTGCAAGTTATGTCTCACGAAGCATCGCATATATCTACATCTGATCGCCCCTTGATGAACCAGTCTACCGCTAATGACAACAGCAAATGTCACCTCGTCCAAACCATCCTATCACGCTTTAACCACAGCGGCTCAATGATCAGTGCGTACATTTATATTATGTTGTCGCTAATATGCAACTTAGTTGTGTGGACAATTGCGAACATAGTGTGGTTACCATTATAACGCACGAATGGTGACTTCATTGTCCTGTCGGGCATAAATTGTAGTATAAATGTGTCATATCGCACTTTTTTTTATGGGCATGATTTTCTAGAAATTGCCAGCACAAATGTGTTACAAATAATTACCAGAAATAAAAAAACTCATTTACAACTGGCTGCAATAATCCTGCTCTGCAGGCTTCTCATCCGCTTACTCTAATTGCGGTTTTTAAATGGGATGTTTTTAATGAGAAAACGTATTATTGCATGGCTGTCAATGATGCCTCATGATTTATGTGAACAGGCCACAATAGTTCGAAAACTCACCTAGAGTTTTATGTAGAACGTGATGACACATCATTGCCGCTTTAGGTTACAGCATAACGCCCATACATCTATTGAGTCATCGCTAGGGTTGTTATTTACATCTCTCTGTTGAAGATGCATCTTTTTGATGCTGGGATCAATTCAAAATTTAATTCCGTTTTCGTCTAGTTGCTAAAATGACGCTATTTTAATCATTTAAAAATATTGGTAAATTCAATCATCGATAAATTATCAATATCAGCGATTTGAAAACTGCTTCGGAACGTGTTTTGACAAGAATGTTCTCGGGAATGGCCACCGGGCCAAGTAACTATGCATGCACAATTCTATCATCTTCTAGGATTATCTTCGAAACTCCGCTCATTGTCGGCTTAGAGTGCATAAGAAGCACCTACCACGTGCCATATTTAGGATGTTTTTAATGATACTGGACGGTTATTTACTCATGACAGCGAACATGCATGACGACTACCTTTGGCCAGGCAATACACACCAAGTCTTTTTTGCTTTCATGGCATTTTGTTTGCAAATGTATACATTTAGTGGCAACGTGATTCGACCCTTAATGAGATGAACAGTGTGCTGTGTATCGGTAGAAACACATGACACAGCGCACTGTCAAATCAATGTTCTAATTGACATAAATCTATGTCATGCGTATTTTCAGGGCATGCAATATTGTTCGACCAATTTTTCTAGCAACTGTTTGAAAACAACATCTACTCACATAGGATACTTAAATATTTGGGCTGTTCAGCCACTTAAATGGAAAATGACAAAGCGCAACATCAGTCAGGGATATTTTAGATTTTCAAAATCTACATTGAATGGATATATATCCCAATCAGCCGCTATATTGTCGTCGTAATGAAAAATTTAACATCGCCACCATAAGCTTTCAATTGCGAAATCAATGGGATGATGACCAACTCATCATATCGCTCGATTTTCCAAAAAGGCCATTTAGATCCTGATTTGGAACAACTGCTTTGAATAAGCTTAATTTGAGCGCGTGATTCGAGTTCTTTTGCTGACGTCATGATCCCAGCAATGCACAGATGTTAAGACTATTATCTCGCGCTCTGTTTCGTTATGACAGTCTTAATTCAGCTTAATACAAACGGTTACTTTAGATTTGCAAAGGCCATATATTAAATGCATATATCACAATCAGCTGCTATGTTTTCTTTCGTTTGAAAGATTTAACATCATCACTCTGTGATCTCCCGTATGTAATCCATCCAAGAATTTTGATTCGTTCTCTGCTGTACAACACCAGCCCATTAAGAATGGAAATCATATAAATATATTATTTACATGAAGGTTGTAGTGCGTCATGATCAGTAGCACTGGGATTTAAAGCTATTTGTTTTTGCTCGTGCAGTAGGTAGATCTAATACTGTGAGCACACCTAGACTTGCCTTACAGGTAGTAACGGCAGATGTGCACGTTCCCTCGGGTGTACCATGCGACCAGAGACCAAACAGTCGTCGACCATCCCAAACCAGTGTTCTATTCAAACCAATATGCGAACCCCATCAGTGGCCATATTCAGCCAATGACACACCCAGACAACGACAAAGTCGAGTGGTTTGTCATTTAGCACCGGGAGGGCATAACATTTGATCGAGGGGGGCAGGCAAGTTGATGGAAAGCTGCTAATGGGTCTTCGTTTCCAATGCCGTTCGCCATGTCAACAAGGTAGTTACCGTGGTCTAAGCGCAGACATAAATTGTTTTTGTCATTTTAGGGCAATTGTAGAATTTATGCGGTTTGACGGCCTTCATTCCCGTACCGACAGCGATATTCAATGTGGTTTTCTTTCTGGTTATTGAATGCAGGCGTGGTGAGCGATGGTATGTATATATGTATATATATGCATATATATATATATATATATATATGTATATATATATATATATATATATATATATATATATATATATATATATATATATATATATATATATATATATATATATATTTCATATATGTGTATATATACCCAACCCTGCTACCTAGACGTTCTATACAACTGATTATCATATGGCTATACACGTGTTCACAACATTACAATCATTCATGTATCTTCCACGTTTGGATATGCTGGACCAGATTAGAGCAGTGACTATCCAGTCAAATTTATCCTTCACCTTGCCTGATCATCCTCGCTGTATTTCGCAAATAAGCGATGCTCTTGTCCCCCGGTACACATTACGTCATGAGTTATGCAATTGCGCTGTGGCCAACTCACGGTTACTCTGTGTCATCGTTCAAGTAAGGGTCATAAAGTGACTGGTAATAACAGGGTAAGACGAAGCATTGCCTCAAGCAAAGCAGATATTCACAATGTAGTCTGCAGAAGCGACGCGATGCGCTTCAGAATTTGGATCGATATATTTCTATATTCATCCTACTAGGCTAATTGCTGCATCATAGTAACGGGCAAATGGAAGGTGTTCCATTAATACGGGCGTTTCATTGATTTGCACCAACAATGTAGAATGTATCTAAAGCAGCCTTACTCCGAAGTGGGGGGGGGGGGGCAGCGGGATAACACACAAGTGCAGGTGCAAATAATTATGATGCAAAGGCTGTCAACCCTCCTGTTGTGTTAAAAGCTCGTTTATTTGGTTTGATACTACATACTCGTGCTCTAGAAATCATGCACTCGTTTAGAGCGCTTGGCGTGTTACATTAGATTTTCTTCGTCCTTTTTACCAAACTGTTGTATTTAACATTATCCATGTCGTCCGCAGGTGAAGCAGCATACGATTTGGTGCAATACAACATTGATTCGGTATGCCCATAAACGGATATGGTTGACGTAATATGAACACACTTTGCCCCGGGATGGATGGAGCAGTAAACAGCAAGAAAACCATTTAGCATATTCAGTACCTCATTGATTGGGAAAGCGCCCTGCATTCATATCACAAACGCAGCCTCCGTTGGTATCAATGCACGCACATTAACAGCACCATCGTTACGGACTTCACCTATAACCAAATTCATACTGCCGGTGTTGTGCCAATTTTAATCAGACCAGACGTATTTATTTTCAGCTAATGATAGCTATTTCAAATCATATTGTACAACATTGTGCTGCCCTGTTTACTTTAGTGATGAACTTTTATCATTCTGTTGTCTAAAACCTGCATAAAAAGTATCGCTAGCAACTAATAAGTGTTCTGGTTTGTTATGTTTTGATGTTCCAGGCTATCCAGTTTATGAAAGACAAACTACGTGAGGTTTTATAGGAAATATTTTAACCAGAGGTGTTGTGGCTTATTTCTTTGACAGTCACAGTATTGTGCGGACGAAGCTAGTTATACCTACCGATTTAAGGAGTCACTTAATACGCCTTAATCAGATAAAGATTAATACGACCATATGTTACCAATTGTTGTTTGGTAGTTAGTAAAGTTTGTTGGCTCCTAATGAACATCTCCAGATAATGAATCAATAGGTAGCGCTGTTATGATATCATCAATTATACCCAGTCGCAGAATCAGCCAGAGGGATGCGTTAGCAATATGTAATTCTGATTTGGCATTTCAAGGTTTATCCACGCGCTTTATGCTAAATTCGCGAAGGTTTTCGCAAGATACAGTTAAATCACCCATCATATTGGAATCTGTCAATGGATACCAAACCATGTGAATGCAGCAGCTTTTCAAATAACTCGAACTGTGTTCTGGTTGCGTAATAAACGCAGCAACCTTAACATGCAACTGAGGTGCAAATAGGATGGGTGAACAACTGTTAGAAGGATTTCCTGTAATTGCGACCGAGAAACAGCAATCCAATAGGCTTTCCGAACAGATACCAATCAATGACAATTGCTCGTTTGGGTAAATATCATTAATTTCACTCAGAATGTCTTAGCCTGGCATCTACATAGCATTATCCTCAGAATGCAATTTGTCTTCAGCTTACCTTTATTCTCCAGGTAATACAAGGAAGAAAACTTCAATTAATTACTCAATACAGGTATAAAACATCCAGCCCACTCATCCTTTTATCAACAAAGCATTATTTACGTACCAAGTAACATCATTTTTGCATCAGTCTATCGTGTGGGCAGTGCTAGGCAAACCAGTCATTGAACCCAGAAGAGGTCCATGATAGTACTAATCTGAATAATTGTTCAAGCCCTTAATATATTCCACTCGCCAATGTGCCCGGGCAGCTACTGCTCATCTTGCACCTCGTTTAATACTTACTATAAAACGTAGCCGATGTTAAATTTGTAGTTTTTCTCAATACCATAGGGATGCTCTATTTTGAGGGGCTGCAATAATACAATGCCGATGGCAAATTACCGTAGCACAGACACATCAGTGTGCGGAATGCCGATGAAAAGCCACACGGAGACTTGAATAAAACATATCTCAAATATATTCCCATCGATCTCATACACTCCGTTATATTGACGAAATATAATTACCAATGCAGAAATCCATGCATACGTTGCAACATTGTAGCGTCGGTGTTTTGCAATTATGCTCGTTATAATGAACTCAACACTTTAGTTCAGTGTGACAGTCCAGATAGACTAGAGTATATGTGACGGTTAACATGGATCAGGGTATATATGCACACATTGAATCTAAATACAGTAGTCAATGTGACAGAAGCGACACCGGGGCACCTTGTGACCTCGCGTATCTAGATATCCAGTAATAGTATCACCAGATTTCTCCACCCTTTTGAGTTCTGGATAGATACATAGGGCTTTGTTCATAAGCTGAGAGGTCTTTTTAAGAGCCATTTTTGTCTGACTCTATAGATACTCGTTTTTTTATATATATATCGTGTCAAGGAAAACTTTTCCGGAACATCACGGATATCTAGTAATCTGCCTTCATTGTCCCGTATATGAACCTTCAACCCATGCAGAGATCCGTAAATATTACCTTTTAAGACGGGATTAATGATTTCGCGGTTATGATATCCCTTTCGGTCCACAACTTCAAGAAGTTTATTTGGGGCCCCATGATATATGCTGCGCGTGATATTTACTTGGTCGAGGTGATTACAAAGTGTATTGAGGGCGCTAAGGTTGGTGGTCGCCTGAGTAATAACCTGAAATCAGTAATAACCCCATCTGCAACATTAATCTCCAAACTAAGCCGTATAGCTACGATGGCCTCCTGCAGAAGTTTGAAATTCCAGAGCCCGGAGTAGTCCTTGATCGCCACCTGATGAACTAATTGTTTTCAGTCCACAGTATAAGGCCTATGCATAGATATTTGAGATGCACAGCGTCTCCCCTTTAAACATTTTTCAGAGTCTGATACATGGTGTTATGACAGCACAAGCCGGTACATTCGATAGCAACATCACAAATAAGGCTGGTCCATCCCAGCATTCAAGTCGTTTACCGCGGCGGTAAGTGTGGTGTTCAGTTTTTACAAGATGCCACCAGTAACTGCAAGCACTAGAGTGCAAGTCTGGTTTTCTAAGCCGATGCAATTTCAGGCAGAAACAGATAAACTGTGCAGTGGTGATCTTGCTGGTCATCAAACGACCACCTCTTCTCCAGCAAGACGTTGAGCGTCTTAATGACTGCCTCGATCCTATGGATTGACACTGCTAGGGGCTTAAGAACAGGTTCATAGCTGCATCATGGGTACTGGCAGAGCGTTGGACGCTATCAAACAGTTCTTGGGGAACGATGAATACGCAATTTGATCTACTCTTGAGCTTCCAGCCGCCTAAAGAGGTACCAGGCTGCCTTGAATTTTGCAAGGTGGACATTTTCTTTGGCATCGGCCTTTACAAGGCTCCAAGCAGCATGCTTTTTCAGATAGGCCTGATTACCATCGCTACAGAGCAACAGTAAAATTGGCATCAGCAAATGTGTCGGCGTGAATGAGCGGTTCCATGAAGGAAGCGAGCCACACGACCAAGGTCCATTAGAAACAGCAAGCGCACCCGTTGCTTCCATGAATAGGGTCTCAGCGAACGAAGATAAAACCCGCTCTTATTGGGGTCGGAATTACATCAAATGGGAGGGGCTAGCAGGTCCCATGGCAAAGGGAAGATCGGCCCTCATAAACAAATGCGCAATAAAAACCATTTTCGCAAGAGCTCATCTATCAAATTGCATTGATGGAAATAAATGAATAAATTCACTTTACGAGTAAAAAATGTACATATATATATATATATATATATATATATATATATATATATATATATATATATATGAGATATATATATATATAAAAGATATATATATATATAAAATATATATATATATATATATATATATTATATATATATATATATATATATATATATATATATATATATATATATATATATATATATATATATATATATATATATATATATATATATATGTGTGTGTGTGTGTGTGTGTGTGTGTGTGTGTGTGTATATATCTACATATATAAATATATATTTATATAAAACATATAAAGAACAATATGACGCTTCGGTACATTTCTTTTTCTTTCCAACGAAATATATGCAATTACAGGATGCAATAAATGGCAATACAGCAATCACTGTAAGTCTAAATCATCCTCGTTTTGTTTTGCAGTTTTGCATAGCTCGTGCAACAATAGAACAGCAATAAGTGGTTATAATAATGATAAAGTGGGGTTCGTCATTGCAATAGGGCTAAGTGATCACACGAAAAGGGTGACTGTGCTTTGGTCTACAATGGTGCAATCGGCCGACATCAATTGAATTAGCCATAGAGGACACAGCAATCGAAGCCAGTGCGTCAACACGTAGTCGTTGAACGAGTACCGCATACATGCATATAATCAGTCACGTAATCATATCCTGGAAATGATGCGCTAATGAATGTTAAATCAAACTACTGGATGTACGTTTATGCCTACTTAATTTCATTACTTTCATGGTGCATCGTGCATGACAGTGAATTTTGTGTTAGCTTGTGTGGGTAAGTCTGTAAATGTATGGAATTCGCATATAAAAAAAGGATATTCAATTATATATATATAGCTATACATATTCATGGCACATATATCCACACTTTACCATTCACAATAGCATACTTATACAGCAGTATAACACTTACTGTGAGTATCCCAGAAAAAAGACAGCTAATTTGAGCATGTAATAGAGACACTCAAGTTGCTTAAGCCGTCATTTTGCTCTCCATACTTGTACAATAGCAATCAGCTGTCAATTATAGCTTCAGGCGATCGTAACACATGAAAAGATATTGAAAATAGTGGATTCCTTTCAATAATTGATTTCAAGAGTCGACGTTAGTTTTTTGGTGGGGTCTAGTTGCATGATTCTGAGCGATAACAGGCTGATCAGTCGTCAACCAGTTCAATAGAGGCACCCCTTGTGATATTCCTTTTTACATGAACTAACCGGAAAACATGGCACGTGCTTATCACTATTACTACAGAAGACGGATAAGAGAGGCATTTAATTCAAAAGGATCGATAATATTAGACTGTTGAAGCTGGAGGGATCTTTTGACATTTATTCAAGACATATGCGAACATTAGATCTTTTGCTCAGGCATGCGCAAACATCCTACCTCGGGGATTACTAAAAGTCGGTTAGTCGATAGCATAAACCTTCCACTTTAAAATTGCACTTATTTGAACCACCATGCAATGGTCAAAAAGCCAACCAATTAATGCAGCTATGCATTGCGAGTTATTGCTATAATTTCCATACTTGCACTGCAAGCAGCAATATTGATCTTTTTGCGGGCATCTCTTACAATCTATATATTTTTAAATATGCTTTCAAAATATATTCTTAATTAGCGTAGTGACGTCATCTGTAATGAATGACTGATGTCACTACATATGATTATAGTTAATTAGTTTGAATTATTTATATTGTATTCACAGTAAATACTAGATGCTTGTCTGAAGGGTCGTATGCTTAGCGTATTCCATATCACCTATGTAAAAAGAATTAAAATGACAGCTATAATGACCAAAATGTACTCCCTTTAAAACATTGATGTGTCTGGTTTGAATTGTTGGATAGAAGACTAATCTTACCTCATAGGCATCACACAAATCATGTCCTGCATATGGAATCCAAACATTTTAATATAGGTATGCAACAAAGATAATGGTTTGATGAAGTGCGTTGGGCAGCGGCAGTTGGGGTAAAAAAACAGTCAGTCAGGCAAAAAAATTTTACAAAACATATCACATTTGTTTCAGTTATAAAGATTTAGGCATTGATAAGCAGGAAGAAGGGACCTGTTAATGGCTAAAACACAACGAATATGTCGACATCGGGCGTTCTGTTGAATCAGCAAATATAGATTTAATTTCCCCACAAATATCAAATACCGACAGCGGGAATGGCTGATGGTAGATGTAGAAAAAAATCACCATCATAAAGGAAACTTAAATTGTAGTCAATCTGCCTGTAGTCACGTTACATTTAATGTATAGTATCTTTCATGGGATTCAATTACATTTTTTAGATAGTCCGACATCTGGAATTCCTGGTAGACAGAAAAACAAAATCCATATAGTCGCAAACGGCAAATGTTTTACAGAATTGTCCGAACAGATGGACATTAATTTACAATTTGCAGAGCAACACATGCATGTGAAATAGCATGCAAGACAAGGAAGGTGCAAAGCAACAGGATTAAGGTGCATGCGAAGGAAATAGAAAGATGGTCTACCGCAAAGTTGCAATGTAATGGAACCCTTTTGGATTAATGCTCTATTTGATCAGGAGAATCAGCATAGATATGTTCACTCTTCATCAGTATCGCATCCTAAATATATCCGAAACCATATATTTGTACAGCTGATCGATTCCACATGTGTGAAGCAATCATTCAGATCTTACTAATAACTTAACCTATCTCTCTCTCTCCCTACGTCGTTTTATCAACCTATATTTCACGTTATCTCTAAGATGCTGATTGGCTGTTCATTTGTTAAGACCCTTCACATATCATCGAAACATATAGTTGAAAAGTGATCCCTTGATATATAGCAGCCTGCAAATATAAGAAAGGCCCTCAAAATGCATGCATACG
The DNA here is from genome assembly GCA_034190875.2 of Urechis unicinctus. Lineage (NCBI taxonomy): Eukaryota > Metazoa > Annelida > Polychaeta > Xenopneusta > Urechidae > Urechis > Urechis unicinctus. The sequence continues at coordinate 62,955,753 of CM067347.1, read as the reverse complement.
TGTTCCAGGGCATAGCGCGAATCATATCAATTCCTTTGATTCCAGTATTACACGACAACAAATACACTCAGGACCTTAACTTTCTTCGCATGTTAGACATAATTAACCGCAAGCAAGCAGATTATCAGCATTCTTATCACACGCGCTGCCACTGGGAAATGTGTTTGTGTTGCTACTTCAGCTACTCGGCATCAGCAGCTCACCGGTAAAAACACTTGTTTCTGGCCAGGTATGTTTGCCTTTGAAACAGTCCGGCTAACTGGTTAAATTCTGTAAACATGCCAAATGCTTTACGTTGGCTATGAAGCAATTGCGGCTGTGAATGCAACGTAGTAGTGCAGTGCATCCAAGGAGACTGTCTAAAAGTGTTTGTCTATATTTACATAAGAATAAAGCACTGTGATATATTATGCTACGCTAACAAGTTAACTCCGTCAAGATGCACGGTGATTATAAAATTAATTAAAATGCACGTCTGTCATCATGCGACGACATCATAATGCAACAAAAGCACATTGCACCGTTGACCTAAAGGCTTGATTAGTGGTGTAAGTCTTACGATATTATAGTTCAATCCTTTTTTCAGCTACAAATGATGTGTGTAGTTAAACCAAACAAAAATGACAATGCAGATACAATCGCCGTAGGATTAGCAAACATGCAAAATCGTCCGTCGCAAGGTGGTGGAAACGGTTCGTGTCTCGTATCTGCGTTGCAATCTTTTTTCTCCTTCCAATTTGGGAGCGGCAATTACGAAATATAACATTTTCCTCTCGTTTTTTCATTGCTAGTCTATATGAGCTTGCAGGTTTGTCTTCTTTTACGCCTGCATTTGATAAAGTGCGCAAAGACAAAAGTCGGGCGTTAAGAAGTGTTAATGTCGTCACTAGGGTAGTCATTTTCCTGCCTATGGACATGAATAATACATGCTAGTATTTGCATGGTCGCCGAGGTAATGCTTGATTTTCTATTGTGAATCAATGCTAAAACCGGTGCTGATAAGGCATTCTCTTTGTGATACGTTTCCGACAATTACACATGTTCTATTCTCGTAACCTTATGCATCGAAACTGCGCTCGTTTTTGCTTGCGAACAGTCTACTGCTGCTATTTGACACCTGACAGCTGACAAATTCGGTGCTTTGTACAATACAGCGCACAAATCGCTCAAAAACACATCCGGTGTCTCGTCACGTATGTCTAGTATATTCCTTATCTAGACGATTAGAACGAAGTATGGTTTACTGAAATGGTTCGTCTAGGTCTGCACAGTAGAATGAGTCCCTAAGTGTTAAATGCGCACTGCGTCAGCAAATAATGGTTATTCGTTGAATGGATCTCATCTTGACCCAATTGGCGTTATATTATTCTGATTCGGGGAAAGGGTTCATACCGAATTACGAATAAAAACTGAACAGATTTGTCGTGTTAAACATGAAATGACTATTCAGTCTTATCCATTGTAGATTTCTTGAACGTATTACCTTTTAATTCAGGTAAGAAGCATGGCTAGATTGACGTACTTCATCGCGGCATCTCATCACCTTCTAGAGATGTCCTACATACCTCTGTTGCTTGCTATTTTGCCAACTTGATAATGTCAACTTGCACTATCAGTAACCTCATGAAATCGGTTGCTCTGCCACGAGTTCTGAAGTGGTGCAATAAGTGTGCACACATTTGTGTTTCGCTTTACCTTCATTCTTATGCAGACAGATCTGTTATTCACTATTTTACTTGTTAGTGCTTGAGAATTTGTGAAAGTGTAGGAAGGCATCATAATGTGCATATAAAGGTAAATAAAGAAATGTTTACAATAATAAGAATGGAATTTCCAATTTTCAATGTCTCTTCATCAATGTACTGTAGACTAAGTTGGTTAGCAATTCGATTTACTAAAAGCACAAAACTGCATACATCGCAACATTAGGTAGTCTACCAACTAAATAAGAAATATGCAATAAGCTTGTTCTAGGAGGGAGATTTAATATATGGCGGATGTATTTGCGCCATGTGCAACAAAAGAGTTGAAATGAATTGTTAGATAACACCCAAATAGTGCGTTTCGACAATGTGCTTCGTTGACTAGGAATTTGTGTCCTTGTGTAAATAAGCTGATATCAAGTATATGATACTCTTGTTAGATAACAATACTCTTGTTAGATAACACCCAAATAGTGCGTTTCGACAATGTGCTTCGTTGACTAGGAATTTGTGTCCTTGTGTAAATAAGCTGATATCAAGTATATAATACTCTTGTTTTCATAGTATTCACTGCTGTAATTATATATTTACATCCAGCTTTGAAACATGTATATAATAATTGATGATGCAAAGAGCATCGCAACTTGACAATCGTCCTGCATTGTACTGTCTGACTCACAAATGTACCACATCGGAGTGCTGGACAGATAATGAGACGTCAGCAGTATCATGAAGCGGTTGCATAAGTACTGAACGGTAAGCAAGGTTCAGCTCTTCATATACACGCACATACAAGATCATCATCATACCCGCAGTGTAACATTCCATAACTATCGAGTATCCATGGGCTCAATAACAGCGATTTGTTCAGAGCCGGCCCGTTGGCTCGCTATAAGAAATGAAGTGTTATCCAATTCACTTGTATAAACGGCCGGGCGGTGCTTAAAATATCAAATAGGCTGCATAAGGGTCGATTCGAATCTAAGATGAGACATCAGTGGAACATTTATTGTTAGTAATTGTGACGTGAAACGTATGGTGAGTGTTGTTAATCAGTTTTACACATGAACTGTCGCACATAAACGGCGCAATTAAAATCGTTGATGTTAAGCTATTGCTTGACCAGGAAAAAAAATTTATTGAAGAAAATATTTAATCAGTTTTGCGATTGACACAACAGAAAAAACATTTTTGAATTCTTGTTACAGCTTAAAATCGCCTTGTTTTTCACAACCTCGACACTACACGAGAGCAGCAAATATTTTCTGAAGTTAGTCAGCATTCAATTTATTTTCTCCCCTGTGATTCACCTTGCACTTTGCCACTACACAGCCAACATGAATTGGCATGCGTTCTATTGCGGCACTTCATGATAAAATGTTTCCCGAGGGATTCGCAAAACCCGTTTATTCCGACTACATTAAGCGTACGCAGAGCCTCCCACAGCCAATTGGACGTCCTGCCGACCTCGCGCCATCGTTTATTCGTTCTTGGTGAAAGATGTACTAGGTTTCCATAAACGCTACTTTGAGGCTCTTGTATTTAGGTATAAAAGATGCCTATCAGTAAATCAGTGGCTTGGACGCATAAAAGTAACATTTTACCGTAATATAGCGACTGATAAGTATATGTATATATATATATATATATATATATATATATATATATATATATATATATATATATATATATATATATATATATATATATATATATATATATATATATATATATATATATATATATATTGTTTGTGTTGTGTTTTGTGTTTTGTGCCATGTTGGCATCTCTTGGAATGGCATATTGGACATCTCATTGCACGATATGCTCCAACAGGATGTCACTAAGGCTAAAGTCCCGTTTACAGACGTCATTCAGGTTGTATTGGGGTTTAAGTCCTCTTTACGGACATCAACCAGGATGCTATGGGGGTTGCAGTTCCCTTTACGTACGTCAACCAGGATGACATTTTGATAGAAGTCCATCTGTATGAACGATAACCAGGCTATTGGGGTGAAGGTCCCATTTACGGACGTCATACATCAGATTATCAACTATTTTTACAAAAACTAGGAAATGGTGGAGTGAATCCATCCCCAACGAACTAAATGAATCGGCAAACTAGAGCTAGCTGTTACCGATTGGATACTACCGGTACTGTATCAAATGCTGATAGGCAGATATGTGTTAGAAATCGTTATCGGTAGAAAATAGTCATTCACAAGCACGAACGAAACTTTCTCTGTTATTCATTGAAAGACTGCAAAGGACAACGTGTTTTTCTGCATTCACGACAATTCACGGAACAGTGTTCCTCTACACAAAGCAATGCCTTATACAGAAAAGATGCGTTTGAGAACGCCCCGAACGTTTTGCCATCTCAGTCATAGTAATAGCCTTGATGCCATCCGGGTCAATATATATTGGTTAACAGCCGATCCATATGGAGCTTGTACCCTCATCTGCCTTAGCTTATGCTACACAACTGGCGACAAGATCTCGCTCTCGGTCACACTGCTGCTAATGAGATCTAGAATCTACTTGCTATGTATCATGAAGCATCGGATAAATTCGCATCTGAATATTCCTTGATGAATCAATATACCGCTAATGGCAACCGCAAATGTCACCTCGGCCCAACCTTCACATCACGCCTTAGCCACAGCGGTGCTATGATAAGTTTGTGCAGAACTATTCTGTTGGTGCTGATATGCAACAATGAGTTATTAGGATATTTGCAATCATGCAGTAGATACAATTTTAACGCCCACAAGTCCCACAAGTATAAGCGCACCTTTGGTGACTTTATTGTCGTGAAGAGCACATATTGTTTCAAATTGCGAGCACAAAATATATTAATTAACAGATGGCGAATAACTCGCGGCTGCAACTAGCATGCTCAGCGGGTATCTCTTACGACTACGTGCATTACATCATCCGTCCTCTCGCTCATAAGCCTTCTTTTTAAATGATATATTTTTAACTAGAAAACTCTACGTGTTACTTGCATGGATGCCTCATAAGTTTTATGAACAGGTCGCAATCGTTCGGAATCTCACCTATAGTTTGTGCAGAACGCGATGCCGCAGGAGTATATAGGCTGTCGCATTGCTGTATTATGGTACATCATAACCATACAGTTAGTGTACCATCGCCTGGGTGGCTATTTTTATCTATGTGTGGAAAGAGTATCTTTTTGGTGCAAGATTCAGTTCGTTGCTAGGTTCAATTCGAAATTTAATTTCGTTTTCGTCTTGTTGCTAAAATAACACTATTCAAACGTTTTCAAAGTATTTGAAATTTGTAGCAAATGCATGCTATAAATACATCATACTTTACAGGTTATATCCCACATGTTGCTTCACTCAAACACACCATGTGTAAGAAAATTATTTAAATCTTAAGCATTATTATGAATTAATTACCTACTGCGAATGATGCCGGCTGTTATGTCCAATAGCTGGACACGTGAAAGGGCGACCAGACATGCATTGTAAATGTGTGTGAGACCACCCATCCGACAACACTTGCTAAATGGACACATGGTTTGCCCTAACTAAAGAACCGTTGATCGGGCCGAGTTGTGATCATTAGTTATAATGAATAACGGGACGTTTACTGCATGTATCGATGTTTGGAGGTTACGGTATCGCATTAAAAGACCATTCACACAGCAGCACTTGTGTGGATACCATTACGCCTATCTGCAAATAATATATCATCTTTGGTCTGCCAGATACCACAAGTCGTACATCATCCCATTACACCCAGTCTGGGTACTACTTATTTTCCCAACCTTATGCTTGATATCCACAGCATTGATAGCCTCTCGTGACAAAACCTACTTGTGTGAGTCGACAAAATGTTATTTCCTACCAGGTGTTCAGCTACCAATGAATTAAATACATACAAACAATCCAAATTGACCTGCGAAAACTACCGCCGTTACACCAGCAAATTTCAGCGCACCACAGGCGTCTTTATGTTGGCAACGGTCAACATTAAGCAACCCGTTTGCTTTTTCATTTTTTCTTTCTTTTGTTCTTCTTCCAGCATGCAATATACAATACATCATATCTCATGCTTATTACATGTCATGTTTTAAGCCACAAATTAGCTATATAATTGCACAATGGAAATAATACCTCGCTAGACTGTCGCTGGTACAGCTGCAATATAGCAGCATGGGATTCCAGCCAACGCGTGTTTTTTCAATCTCTTGGAGGATTATGAACGCTTCCTGCTGATAGCAATGGTGTTTTTTTGCACGGGCGCGTTGGTGATAAGGGAATTCCTATTGTTAATGTGCAATCACATTCGGTGTACTTCGCTACCAGCACGTAATAAATTATACTAAATATACCCTAAGGTGCTTTGGATAGGACAGTTTAGCGTTTTCTGTGTTAATGTGGTATGTTTCGAAGCTGTGCTCACTTGATATTTCATTTTCCTATTTTAATCAACCGCCTCTCACTGTTATCTCCTAGAGTCAATATGTGCTTAGTAACCTCAAATAAGATTGTAATCTTATTTGTTGTAGATTACATGGGCGTATAATTTTACTCAAGTAAAAGCAGGAAAAACGAGTCGACTGTTTTAATCACTGCCTCTTTTAGATGTATTAGCCATATATAAGTGACATAAATCATGGGAATTAATATGAGCTCAAGCGACCCCACCTCGTACAGGCGGTTATTCCCATGTGATTGTTATGACGAAATATATACCTACCCCATAAAAATTGTGAGAAGCCATTTTTCCACAATAGATTTATCGTAACAAGACTTTAATGAAGCAAACTTCCTGACATTGATTAACTGTAAAGCTTTTGATGTGGGGCACTGCTGGTGGTAATAACACAAGGGTTGTGTTGGCAGCATGCTTCCATATCAAAGTGTATACACGAAGGCACAGTATCTGCTTGTTGTGCATCGACGTGTATAGACTTTGTATTGCTAACGCTGTTGAATTGTGAAAATGTTGACGTCAGCAGCGCTAACTATCTGCTGATTAGCTTAGTGGACTCTTGACCAACAACGTTCCACTCTTTCTACTTGCATTGTGGCTACATGATTACGTTCCCGCTCCCTTGATGTAGCAACCATGGTAAGTACGACATAGGTTTTCACACAAGGATGTTTTTGGAACTGAGGCAATTGTCATTATGACCTGCCTATTGGTTTTGTCGTCTTGTGGATGCTCATAACAAATTCATAACGGCCAAACACACAACTGCGCAAATCAAAGCATAACAATGAAGAAATGTGGTGTGCCGCCGCCGTTTTGATTTGCATTAAGTCATCATTATATCAAAACAGTATTATGCGACATTGATCAATATGCTTTCTGACTAACTCCTTATATTCTGCATGAATCAACAGATATTGTTGAGTGTCCTAACTCACGCAAATGCAGTCCTTCGCTGTCTTCAGACATAAAATAAAGACTATAGGGGAACATATGAACCTTACTGGTGGCCTATTGTCTAGTTGTAAATATTACAAAGTCACGTGGTAACCATTGCAACTAAAGGCGTCAGGCTTAATTAACTTATGCTGTGTGAATTAGGATGGAGACGTCGTGGCACCTGTTTGAATTGATGCTGTGGGTGTAGAGAGAAAGACGTCGTGGCACCTGTAAATTGATGATGTGGGTATAGGGAGAAATACGTCGTGGCATCTGTTAATTGATGATGTGGATGTAGGGAGGAGGACGTCGTGGCACCTGTTAATTGATGATGTGGGTGTTGGGAGAAGGAAGTCGTGGTACCTGTTAATTGATGATGTGTGTGTATGGAGAAGGACGTCGTTGCACCTGTAAATTGGTGCTGTGGGTGTAGAGAGAAAGACATCGTGGCACCTGTCAATTGATGATGTGGGTGTACGGAGGAGATCGTCGTGGCACCTGTTAATTGGTGATGTGGTAGAGAGAGGAGGACGTCGTGTTTCTTGTTAATTGTGGGTTAGGCAATTTTTTACACGATGGAACTGTTATGACATTGGTCGCGATTATTATATGGGGTAGATTGGTGGCCTTCGTCTGACTATTATCACAGAGAGTTGAAACGCTACAGACGCATACCTTTTAATTTACTGGATGTGATAGCGATGCAAAAATATCTCGAACTATCTAGCATCGCATTTTGGCTTTCTATGAAAAGTAAAAGTTCTATTTCACCAAAGAGTTTATTGCTTCGCTTAGAGATCTCATCCGAGGCTTCATCCGAGGAAATATGTGAAGACGCCACCTGTTAGCCGAAGCGTTATTTTCATAGCGTCTTGTCATAGCATCTCTTAACACCACGTGGAATGCTCTGTTTACTTTGGAGCTGTAGTCGCCTCGACCAATAAGATGACTCCATTTCTTTAACAGCCGCCGAACTCAAAGACGTTGGATCAACAGTCCCATGTGATTTTGTTGATTTCGTGCTTTCGGCGCCTGATGTCGGAGGTGTCTTTAGAGTAATTTCATAATCGTCATGCAGCTTAGCGTAGCTATGAACTCTTCGCTCCAGACCTTCACATCCCACTGACATGCCAAAAATGTTAATGTCGACCCCAGGCCAGTTTCCTCGCTTCAGACATTTATTGACAATCTAAAACTACCATCCACAGTGCGGACATGATCGATCGAGGATCGTAAACTGCGCGAACGCAGATAGAGGCGAACTGTTTTCCATAATTTATCAAGTTGACATTTATTTTGTAGAGTACTTGCTATTTTCACTATTCATAAGCCTATTGTGCGACGTGTTTTGGAAGTGGCAAGGCTCTATGAAAAAACATTTTTCTCGCTCTCAACGAGCGCAGTGATGTCAACCCAGTATTCCCATGTGTTTTTTTTGTGTCACGGTATGGCCACCTAACGATTGCAATGTATCATTTTTGGGGAAGCGGTCACCGCAGAGCCACTCGAAGTGAGCCCTCTTGGCGTAGCTATAAACTCTTTGATTTCACGGCATCGCCGGGTAAGCCGCCCAGCATTTTCAGTCAGCGTCGCACAGGTTCATATAAATCGGCCTCTGCTTAAATAGTGCACGATGAAAAGTTTCTGAAGAAATTGGGGAACCAATGTCGTTCCGGGATGTGTTTATCCTGGCCTGAGTAGGTGATTGTGAGAGTTAATGATACTATATATCATTAAACGTGGTTGTATTGTGAAACCACTCAAACGTTAGTGGGTAGCTCAAATCCAGCATTCTCGACATTTAACGGCTTTTTCATTTATAATGCAGGCAGCGTGGGCATGAGGATTGACAATATTTTTGAACCTCCTTATATATGCGTAAAACGCTCCATGTAACAGGTACTACTCGATTAGCCATTTCCGTCAGAAGTTGGTTTTAGGCAACAAATGATTAGGGCGCAAATTACCGAGTTCATGCTTATTATTCAATCGAAATTGTTTACAATTTACAAATGATGATGCATTCTTAATCCCCCTTAATGTCACTTGCTACGATTCAGATCCATTTCTTTGCACAATAGAGCGCCACTTGTAATCATAACACTACCGTTTTAAGCCGTTGCAAGAACAAATGTTGCGCGTTATTTCATAACGTTTTGCATTGAACAATGCAGCACAATTTAAGCATTTTCTATAAAGTGGTGTTTCTAGGTCTAGCATCGAGAACGCAAAAATTCATACAATCCGGGCATCTACTAACATGAGATTTTAGGTGGGCATATAGGATATTGTTCATTCCCTTAATAAAATCAACATGTTGGATATTGCCATCACTTCCGGCAAGACGGAAATGAGATGGAAAAAGATGCAGATTAGATTGATAGTGTGTCGCGTCACGTCCCTCGGTCGCTACACAGCATAATGTTTATTTCATATCGTTGGTTCCTATAACTGCAATTGGAAAATATAAAGTAACACTGGGTGGCGAATGACCCGTCAACGAGGTCGATAAACAGACTTCAGCTACAAGAGTAGACGACAAGCATCTTTGTGTGCGCCAACGATGTGCCTGTTATGTTAACACACCGACTGTGAACTGTTAACCTTGAGTAAATGCGGTATATTAATCAACGACAGACGTTTATTTGTTAGTTATCACATGGTGACGTGGGTGATATGGGAAAACATGATGACACGGAGCGTCATTCGCGTGACCGTGCGGTAACATACTTATCACGATGGAACCTACACGCAATAATCACCCGCAACTTCACACCAAATGATCGCCGCGTATATTAAGGTACAGATACGGAAATTGAGTTCGGTTTGTGTCGCTAGGGGGCTGATAACGTTCTTATTTGGTGCCCTATCCACACTTCTCCGGTGAAATTTAAAAATAAATTATAATCAAATCGTTAAAAGCAACTTGTATCAAGGACTTGTGTCGGGTGAGAGTCAGATCAAAACATCAATACTATCGAAGAACACTATTCAAGAAGGTTGCTTAGAAGCCTGCAATCCTCGGGTTAGTCGTTTTAATGACTTTGTGAGGGTAGAAGTATACGTGATATCTGTTGTGTATATTCTTAAGCTGAATCGTATTCATTAACAGTATTATAAGTTCCGATTAGCTGAAGATTAGTTATGAGGACCAAGTCAAAATTCAATTTCAGTGAGTAGCGTTTCTTTCAATGTTTGATTACATCAATTTTACTTGGGTTGCCTTTTAGGCTGTTCATATCAACTGTTCATATAACCCTTGCCTTCGGAATTCACATCTATACTTCTGATTCAGCATTATCGAGGATATAATTTTGTCAGTGTTTCTGTACTTGATCGTTGCTGAGTTTGTCGTCCCTTAGACTGGACGACATAGCGTGTTGTCTGACACATGTTAGGATTTCACGTGTCAGCGATAATCCGGGGAAACGGGTTGATACCTTGACCACCCGATTAAAAACACGCCACCTGGTTGTCTTATAGCAAGCAATGCACTTTTGAGAAAATTCCTGTTATAATACCTGCAAGGTGAGCTTGATATCAGGTGTCTCAAGGTCTAGCCATGCTAAAGATGCGCCGATCGGGAGGGACTTTCTCGAACCGACAACTAAGCTGGGTGATATTGAGTCATAGTATAAGTTATCACACGTCTAGCCGGCGATAGGGGAGAAGGGCCGATCATTTTCTCGAGCTTTGATTGGCTTAGAGGAGGATGCCATACGATAAAGCTTGAAAACGCACAGGCATACGTCTTGTGCGAATGCAGTTTTATATCCCACCATGCAAATATGACGGGAAGCTGACAAGAGGGATCGACATAGCACTGTCAACGGAAGCCACAGCACTATGATACATTTTGATATAAAAAAGGTACGATGTTCGGTTGAGCGAAATTCCCATTACATCTCATCTAATCATATGGTCAGCAATGGTTTATCGTAAAAACCCAAATGAGCGGACCTCATTAGCAAGATTAACCGCCATAGCCAGTTGTCAACTTTTGCAGAAATATTGAGGCATTCGTAACTATTAGCATAAGTTAAGTTACATTATGGATTTAATGTCGGTCGCCTTATATGTACTGTACCGCTACGCATCTACATGACCGACAGCAACATATCTCTATAAAACAGCTTTGTGTTATACTAGTCACTAACAAATCAATGAAAATCACATGACATCATTTTTGCAAGATACAGTTTAGTAGTCCTTACTACAGAGACGTTCAAATTATGTGTTAAAGGCTGGTGCTATTCGTACCAGATGATTCTGCAACAACATTACAATGATGAATAATGGATGAAGCTTAACGAATGTGGTGTGCGTCCTATTGACGAAAATGGATTCTTAGAATCAAGTTTAATATTACCAAGTGTGGTAACTATGCGAAGGGCAGTTCTGCAGATATATCATTATGCATCACAAGCAGACTACAGGTAAGTAGCAGGAACAAGATCGGACTAAGGAGTGCATAGTAAACGATGATGGACGATAAAGAATACGCCAAGTGTGAATGAATCTGAACCTTTAACTTTTATGATGAAATATCATAACTGTTACTGCTAATTGGAAATATAAACTACCTTGGACCTACTGTGACTTAGTGTAAGCAAGAAATACCCTATTGCATTGATCTGCTTTTGTCACAATTGCGTTTGGGTACTGCCCGTCCTGTCTGAAAACGACGCGCCTTGCATTTGATTGGGAAGCAATTATTTCCCTTGAACATGCAATGGTAATTCCTAACTCAATAATGACTGTTTCTGTGATGCTTGTTCATGGCAAATGGCATCATGTGAACTCAAAACACGATGTAACTCTACCATCATCAATTGAGTCATGAATTATAGCCATAAAAGTTACAATTTCCGTAAGCACACCCACCCACGAACGCATATCCGCCAACGTGCACATATATATCAACACGGATCCGCATATATATAAATATATATATATATATATATATATATATATATATATATATATATATATATATATATATATATATATATATATATATATATATATATATATATATATATATATATATATATATATATATCTATATATATATATATATATATATATATATATATATATATATATATATATATATATATATATATATATATGCTGGTAATGTAAAAGGAACGGCTGACGACAACGATGCAAATATCCAATGGGTTCCAACCAAAATGTGGGTGCGTATTGTTATTCGAACCTCGCAAATGTAAGGGTTGGGGGGTACGCTGAAATGCAAAGAGGATATTCGTAAAAGTTTTTCAGATATTAAACTCAGGTTAGCTTTTATCTGTGTATCAACAAATATTTGAACGGTACCAATTACACATTCATTGAAATGCAACCATTGCTGCCGAAACTGTCACAGATAGACATCGTGTTAAAAAATATCTATAGGGCAGAAAAAAGATATGCTTTCTCATTTAATAGTGTGAAGCAAAATAGTAACCTGCATGGCGCACTTGTCTTACCCTATTATTCCCTAACCCGATGTGGTTGTAATACTTGTCGAACCAATCACTTTGCGGTCATCATATGGCTGTATGCCCAGGTTCCAACTTGCATAAACGCAAAGCATAACGCGCCTCGGGAGGATAGTTTAACCCTCCTGGCAACTATAGAATGCCTACTTTGGCGTGAATGCTTATGTCATGCAGTTCGAAGGCCTGCGTAGTTTCATATACTGTCTTACAGTATTAATGATGTGCCACAAAAAATATTTACGTGCTTACATGCCTGCTATTACATGTGCTATAAACACAGAAGAGCAAGATGGTTTTGTTAGCATACAGAAAATTATTTTATAGTTTTGCATTCGAGTGTACCACAGTCAATGGCAATATTTGTGCTGGCACATTGATATCGTATGCTAACCGTTCACTGTCGCATAATAGAAACACATAGGGATGCACATCATTAATAGGTAGCAACGATACAAAGATCTGATTATTTGCAGTGGTTCTTTCTACAAAATGTTCTAATATTATTGATCACTTCTCACGCCACAACACCAATATCAGGTGTGCGTACGTCACTTAAACAATTAATAACCAACTTAGCAACCACATATTTTGAGCGGTATTCCAGTTAACAATAATTGAGGGATTGCACTCTCAACACGTCTGCACAGTTTAAGTCCAGCTAGCCTCGTATTGAGATGAGCAGATACGTAACACAACGTTCCTGCTGTAAGCTACTGTACATCATTACACCTTTCTAATTGATCGCTGTAAACAGTAATTGTCGCTACTAGCATACCATGGATAAATCTAATTTGCATTCAAAGCAGTATGATTGGACGCACTGTATACTGTACACATGCTACCACTGTGTTGCGAGGTTCGTGTAGTGCCTAAAACCGTTATTGTGCCGGTAAGAGATAATTACATATAACCAAGTATTGTTTTGCCACCACAGCTTGCGCAATATGACAGATCGATGACTTTGTACTCCTTAACTCACGCTATGTTAGTATTGTTATCATCGTGTATTTCAAATCGAAACCCCTAAATAAAAAAACCGAGCATTTATCCATACCGTATTGTATTGAATCGCATCCCCCAACTCCAACCCCAGCTATCCTCTTAACGCAGACAATGCTTAATTATCCGACGATAGCAGTAGCTAATGCGCATAGTGTTGTTACCTATGGATTGATTTTTCTTCAAAAGAGCCATCAATTAAGGCAACTGTTTTTCAAAAAGACTGCCATTACCCCCAGAGGCTTGACTCGTAGCGGAGGGAAACTGGGTCACAATCAATCATTGCTTCCATTATCTGGTCATCGGCTCTTCATAGTTTCATTTGACTCGCTCTGTTTGGTCTGTGCCTTGACTCACGAAATTAGTCAAACGCTGCGTCGGGAACGGCTTTTGATATATTCCATGGTCAACAATTCATGCTCTTAACAAGCAAGGCGATTCCTTACGCCGCTTGGCGTGGTGAAATCGCGCAGGTAACTTGAAAAGGAAGCGACAGCATGGTTCATAAGGTCATTTTTTCTGTATTCAAGACGCCTCAACAAATACTGCAATGGCACAAAAAGGGAAGCAAAGGGGTCGACGATCACCGAGGAAGAGACCGTCTCTTGCACGCGGGGAATGAAACTGCTGGCTCTCAAAGGTAATATTTCAGCTTATCCACTTAGCATATAACGGCTATCAGGGGATAGCATTTTATGCTGGTGCCTGCTGAGTGTGAATTTATCAATATGCAAGCTTTTCTCTCTGGATGATAGGAACTTTAGAAAAAATAAAGCAATCTCCTCTGCTTATATGGGTTCTTTAACATAGTAAACATAATTAACGTGCATGGTTATTAACTTAGTTTTAATTGCCCCCGCCCCACATTGTCGTGGTAAGCCTTAAACATTGTACTGATTCTGAAAACACCTGCTATAGTAGCTGACTAAACTGGTTTTGATCATAGGTGTCAGAGCTCTCAATGTAGGCCATATATCTGTATCTCACGGAAATATATTCCAGTAGGGTATATGTATGATATTCACCAATTGAAGGGACAAATGATCCAAAATTGCCGTAATGTGGTGCTCAAGATCTGAAGCCTAAATTGATATATAGCTTCATTGTTTTACTGAATTGAACTGGGAATATCATCATCATGCTGCGCATAGATGCTTGATGGCAGTGATCTGTTAATGTGAGTCACCATGGTTGCCGTATTTAAATTTAGCATGTGACAAAGTAGCTTTGTCTTTTTGGGAAATCGTCTTTTGCAATAATATATGCACAAAAACGTCTGTGTAGTCATAATCATAAGAAGATCCGATTTCTTCTGGATGCGGAACGTATGTCACAGTCTGATTGTGCAGTTTACAACCAATATGGTGTGCTTCTTGTATGTAGGACTGATATCCCGGTATGTATTTATAGGCATACATAAAAATTCATCGTTCATCATTCGATGCTAATAGCATGGAAGTGGCTTGTGCAACATTCGGTAGGTTTATAACAGTAGCAATCAAAATGCGCGCGTTGAATCTGACAGCTTATTCTTATTCTAAATGCAGTTATGTATTGCAATTTAGATTTATCATTGCGGCCAAGATATGATGATGACACCATGGAAGACGTGCTAAACATCTGTGCCAAAACAACAAATGACCGCCATCTGACCCTTTCCACAAACCTCCAGACCCTTTGACTGGCAACCTCAGTGCAGGGCATACAATGCTGCTATTGTGGCACGCTTAACAAGATTCAACCTTAACTAATGAAGGGCAAGTGAATACCTCCCTGCTTTCAAGACTCCGCGGATTGGACTAGCGTTCGGAAGGTAATATCGATAATACCCCACACACAATGCAAAATTATTCCATAAGCTGTGTATCTGCTACGCCTGAAGCAGAAAAGAGAAACGTGCCAAGTGATACCCACTTTTCCTATTGTTCATTATTGATGATAAATACATGGAATTTCATGACAATTCATGGTTTTTTCATTGATAAAAATCTTAATTCATGCTCTTGATAACTGATGGAATATGCATGAAAAATCAGTGAAAGTTTTTCTTATTGATAGATGTATGAATGAGTTATAGCTGAATGCCACACAAGCCATTATTTATAGCTGAAAATGCCACACAATAATCTGGAAAACTTGCCTTGAAACAAATATTTGGAATGTAGCAGGAATATGACCTACATACCAGATAAGCCCCTAAACTCTCCAGACTCTAGTGGTCCCCAATTCGTCACTCCTGAATTATCAACAAAAATTTAGGGTTAAGTATGAAAATGTCTTCATCAGATCGAAAGAGCCCTTGGAGCTACAAAAAAAGTCAAAAATAGTTGTGGAAACCTTAAGTCTGATACGCTATTGGATGCTTTATACATTGTTGATAATTAATTGTTACTTTTTACTTACTGAAAAACTACCCTGTGCTTTGAAAGCAACAGAAAACTATTAACAGCTGTCTGAAATTAAGGTTATTGCGCGAACTAAGGAGTTACATATACAACTCTTTACATGCACCTAAGACTATACTCTTGAATGTATCTCTTCCTAAAACAGGTCTAGGGGATGAGGGTGAAGTCTTCTGCAACAAGGGACTCGTGCAGTTAATACAGGTCATTATTATATTCACGCATGCAGTGTGAAACAGGATTATATCAACCCATTTTCTTTGTACATCACCCGTAGACGCCCAATTGAATAGCCCGAGTGGCTTTCTAGCTCCTCCCCTCGCTCCAACATTATGCTTCCTCTAGATAATTCGCTGTGATCTCTGTCTCGTTTTCAATTCGCACGGTAGACATGTTGGACAACAATTCTTATATTGTGTTAGATTTCGATGATTATGTTAAATACGGAGCTTGACTGTTGTTGCAGCTAGATTGATGATATGGATATGAAAATGTATAAGTGCCCCTTATTCTGCATTGCTTATCGCCTTAAAGATTGTGCCATACGAAGGTGTCATCAGATCTTCAAAACACCAGGGGCGAGTGCCTTGCCTACTTTCCCAGTACCCTGGTACCTGCGATTACTTGTAGTAATAGACTACCTGGCGATATTGTTTTTCCAAACAGCTGGCTTCCTTCTACCGGAGCTAACCTTAATAGTATTGTCGTATTTTCTGTTTTCCAAAATTGCGAACTTAGTTACAACAATTCATTCAATAGGCAGGTTTTATTAATAAATATTTACAAAGCGAAATTCAGTAACATGCACGAAAGAAAAACAATCTTGTAGCTCGCAGCCCGCTGCGCTTCATCCCCAGCGAGTGCAATTAAATCTCTTATGCAGAGTTTTGTTGACAATTCTATGGTCTTATATCAGGGGGCGCGCCTGGTTCAGCGCGACTTGCTACCAAATCTTGGGAGATTGTTAAGTAATTAAATCGCGCGCTTTCTCTTTGTCTTCTTTTCTCCAAGTGAACTGGCTAATTTGTTAATGGTGGGTCAGTCGAGTATTTTGAAACTTAACAACGTTAAACACGATGGAGCGTTCGATTGTGTTTGGATGGTTTTAATCGGAGACTACACCAGTCCTGTGGCCTGTCATGCATTTTAGAACAGAGGAAGCTATTTAATGAATACAAGGAACGGGATACAATCAAGTGAAGGGTCGAATTTAAATGTGTCATCTGAATAGTAGGAGTAAGGTACAATGTTGAACTGGGTTGCACATGTGATATTAAACACTATTTTGAGTGACAGACTTTAAAACAAATTGTGCAAATCGTTAGTATCATTATTACCGTCCATTATCCTCAATGATACGGTCCAGACTTGAGTGCCTGTGAATTTAGTGGTTCATTAGTCATTGCATGATCTATTGTCTTTATTATTCAACAGTATACCAGTTATAAAGTGTTTTTCAGATTTAATCATAAATATCTCTGAAATTTCATGAATTGAGTCTTGCGACGCATTATGAATATACATGATTAATCGTGCACGGCTAGCCATGAATATTCTTAAACGTTAAGAGATAAAAGGAGACCATATAACATTCATGGTAGATCACACATACTCGCGAATGCCTGTCTGACCATTATCAATGTACATTACTTATAATACATGAATAAAATCTTGTGGGGGCAACATGAATACTCATGATGATTCATGGTTTGGTTTACCATGAATAATCATCAATGTTCAATTAAAGTTCCTAACCGTCGCATCTGATCAGTTAAGGCCAAAATTTGATAAAACGTCAGTACAAATTAGTGCGCTCGCCAAAACGCTGCGGCAGCCATTATTAGGTCAGACCGGGCGAAGTAATCCCGTTCTCAGAGGAGACGCAGGGAGTTCCCCGTTGTTTACATTGTCGGAGTTCGTCTCTCGTTTTTTAGATTTTTGATCGTTTTCAGCCATCTTGTGACCGACTTAGCACGATGGTTAATTGTTGTTGTGTTGGGGGCTGCTTGCATACAAGTCGGGACAGCGTGAGCTTGTTCAAGTTTCCTGGTAAGGACGATTTGAAAAAAAAAATGGACTGGCTAGGTACTACTATCGCGAGACCAATGGCCGGGCCCGGGCAGGTACTTGTTTGTGTGTTCGGTTCATTTCGCTAAGGAATGTTTTGAGCAGGCACCGAAACTTAGAGAAGAGCTTGGTTGGATACCACGATGTAAGCGGGTTTTGAAGCAAAATACTGTGCCTAATCTTTTTGCGAAGGCATCTGCTATCAAGCAAGCAAGAAAGGATGGTGAAGCAAGTGAAACCCTCCCACCCTAATCCTATTATAAGAATGATTCATGCCTGGTAACCATACCGTTCGACCGGAGCTACTCCTACCCCACCTCAAGAAATGCAGACCTGCCTTTATCAAGAGAGAGAAGCAGAGGGTGTGACTCGATGACTTTTTTGTTGTATTAGTATTGAATAAATAGTCCTTGATCTTGTTGACGGTATGGTTGCCAGGCAAGTATCATTCTTATGATATAATATGTTGCATTTTACAGTGCTAATTCATGGCGGTGCTTGTTTTTAAATTTGCCAGTCATTACATTTGTTTGCATGTGCTGATATGCCAAATATATGTAGGTCACGTACAATTGGGTCATTGTATCACAGATCGAGACTGACTGCCCTCCATTACAATGCAAATGGGGCAAGAGAACAGGTGAAAACAGAAGCTGGGGATCCAGTTTTCAAGCTGATACCCCATGTTTAAGCAGGTAGCAACAAAGGCAACATTTGGCGTATATTTTTACTGATATATAAAACGTAAAC
This sequence comes from Urechis unicinctus, assembly GCA_034190875.2. Lineage (NCBI taxonomy): Eukaryota > Metazoa > Annelida > Polychaeta > Xenopneusta > Urechidae > Urechis > Urechis unicinctus. Next base: position 62,936,922 of record CM067347.1, on the reverse strand, counting down.
AACAACAAATGCAATTACCTTGGGGATATAAGGTTATAAGCGACAGTCTGGTGTGCAAGCTGTTACTTGATTCCTGTTATGTTTCAGAGTATGTCGAGTTCTTGCTGGTTTGCTATTAGCCAATCCTGCCCAAGATAGACGAACCACCTCCAATGTGTGCAGATGCGGTGAGACCAGATCCACGACAAGCCACTGAGGCACACCAGAGTAGGTTCCGCATGTATCAAGACAAGTCCTAGGTGAGTGGAGGATAGAGGAATCCTTAATAATCTGGTGGTGGGAAGTTATCTCGTATTGTTGTAACAGCGCAGGCTGTAACGGAACTCTTATCTTTTATCCAAGATATCACCAGTACCTGCGAACGAACTGTATGCAGTATACCTGTAACGCCTATAAAATAACCATGTGATATTGTTGATTTATCCATGCTCCACACAGCACACAGATTTTTCCACCTCTGTCATTGGTTGACAGTAGCCACACAAACACCTGTAGCATGATGTAGTGATGGGAATATTAATACATGTAATAAAGGATGACATATGGTATGGCAAATATGTTTTAGCCTCTACATTCATAGAAACTGATGTAACACTGACCACGGTGATAATGTAATACCATAATCTTCACTTCCTAAGTCAAGTTATACATTCATTAATGGGCTAACTGAAAATCCTATAAAAAACAGCTGCGGTTCTTGCTCTCCTATATATGTTTTAGCTCAGAATCAATTTACATCAACTTTTAAAAATATTGTAATCAGCCTTTGATGAGGCCTACTTTAGATAAAAGTGCTTCGCTATTTATTAACAGCAGCTAGTCCGAAATTAGTTGTAGTTTGTTTACAATTCGTGTAGGGGAGCATTTACATTTACATGGTACAACTTTGTAAACATGAACCCTTGCAGCCACTTGATTAGATAAATACTTTGTGATATCTCATGTCTGCTGTCTGATATGGAAGAAATATTTTTTGCAAAGCTCTGTTGTATAGTCTACTGTTATTTACGGATTAACTTCTTTACATGCCAAAACATATACGATGAACTGGTGCACAAGCAGAATCAGACATAGCTTACCAAGCATTGTTCTGTAGCCGCTCGATATCTTGGGCAGGATGACTCGCGTGAGACCCAGACGCAGCAGTGACCTGGTGACATCGCCAATGTCTTTTTTCTCTTCATCGGAGACGTCTGAATCGCTCATTTCTGGTTCGAATCTGTAAGGCAAAATTTGCTCTGCCGAAGCAACGATGGTCTGCGAATGATCTGTGCTATACCATGTCTCTTCGTCGCGCTCCTAAAGTGATGAAATAGCGAAATTACCCGCAGCCATTCGACTTAAAAGAAGAATTCGGCAAGCTCATGAATAATTCATCGCCTCCGCGTGACGTCAGGTCCGGGATTGTTTTTGTTGCGAGGCGCAATCTGCACTACGATTAGCGAGAAATGGCTGCCGGAAATTTAGGAGGTGAAGATTATGGTATCATATTATCATCGTGGTCAGTGTTACATCAGAGTTTCTGTGAATGCAGAGGCTAACACATATTTGCCATACCATATGTCATCCTTTATTACATACATTAATATCATTACATCTTGTTACAGGTGTTTGTGTGGCTACTGTCAACCAATGGCAGAGGTGGAAGAATATGTGTGCTGTGTGGAAAATTCCTTGAGTCATGACCTCAATAGAGAACAGCCCCATTCCCATTGGTGGCATAACCCAGCATCCTGGTTTCAGCCCAATCTGTTTGAACCCTAGGGCCTTGCAAGTGGGATATTTCTCCTACAGACAACAGCACAGACACATGTCAGATAATGATATACAAAGGTGACAATGTTTTCTATTATTTACGCATAAATCTGTACGAAGGCTAGCAGTCATTATTTACGATTTAATTTACTTATTGATACTGGTAAGACAAAAAATAAATTTGAGCATGGTTAAATCAACAATGTCACATGGTTATTTTACAGGCGTTACAGGTATACTGCATACAGGCAGTTGGTTCGCTGGTACTGGGGACATCTTGGATAAAAGATACGAGTTCCGTTTCCAGCCTGTGCTGTTACAACAATACGAGATAACTTCCCAGCACCAGACTATCAAGAATTCCTCTACCCTCCACTTACCTAGGACTTGTCTCGATTCATGCGGAACCTACTCTGGTGTGCCTCAATGGCTTGTCGTGGATCTGGTCTCACCGCATCTGCACACATTGGAGGTGGTGCTTGTGTATTGGGCAGGGTTGGCTAATAGCAAACTAGCAAGAACTCAGCCATCAGGCACTCGACATACTTTGAAACATAACAGGAATCAAGGCACAGCTTACACACAAGACTGTCGCTTATTACCTTATATTCCCATGGTTATTGAATTTGTTGTTACATTTTATACATCAGTCTAATATTCACCAAATGTTGCGTTTGTTGCTACTTTAGTGACAACATGTCCCTGCTTAAACTTGGGGTATCTAAGCCTGAAGGCACAACCACTCCTTGCCTTCATGTAATGCATCGGCTAAATCAATCTTTAGAATTCTCATATTTATATAGATCCATGAATTTGTTGCATGGTCGAAATGTATTGTACCCTCTTAACAAGATAATGGACTATTTTTTCAATACTAATGCAACAAGAAAGTCATCGAGTCTCACTCTCTGCTTCCTCTCTTGATAAAGGCAGGTCTGCTTTTCTTGGACTGGGGTGGGAGGCGTTCACTGGCCTCACCATCCTTTCTTGCTTGCTTGATAGCAGAGGCCTTCGCAAAAAGAGTAGGCACAGCAGCTTCCTTCAAAACCCGCTTACATCGTGGTATCCAACCAAGCTCTTCTCTGAGTTTCGTTGCCTCCTCTAAACATTCCTCGGTGAAATGAACCGAGCACACAAACGAGTACTTGCCCGGGCCCGGCCATTTGCCTCGCGATCGTAGCAAAGATACTACTAGTAGTATCTTTGATCATAGTACCTGGCCAATCCATTGTTTTTTAAAATCGTCCTTACGAGGAAACCCTGAACAAGCTCACGCCGTCCCGACTGGTACGCGAGCAGCCCCCAACACATCAACCATTAACCGTTGCGTTCAGGTGGTCACAAGAGGGCTAAAAACGATCCAAAATCCCCAAAACGCGAGACGAAACTCCGACAATGTAAACAACGGGGAACTCCGTGCGTCTATGAGAACGGCCTCCCTTACCTAACGTCACACGCATGGTTGACCTAGATAATGGCTGCCGCAGCTTTTTGTCGGGCGCGCTAATTTGAACTGACATTTTATCAAATTTTGGCCTTAACTGATCAGATGCGACAGTTATTAGACCGGTTTGAGTTTATTGATCACATTATGAATTGATTTCAGCGAAGTACCTATAACCGTGCGATAGGCACTTTAATCATTAGACGTTACATTCTGGAAATACAAAAGTATAGTGTCGATGTTTATCTGAGAGGTAGGGTTAATTAACACTTGCCGATATGAATTAAAATCGGTAACAGACTGCCTTTCAGAGTCGAACCAACGTCCAGGATCATGGGGCACTTGAGCATTGCATAACAGCCTGAGTATTGTGATATATTCATTCCAGTTCGTCACAGTAGAATTATAATAGCCGTGATGCCGTAAACGAGCACATGACACACGCCTTTTGTGTTATCTGAAGGCAGCTCCTTATGATCTAAGCAGTTTCACCCGCTGATTGTGATCACGCAAGCGTATTAACATCCTTATAAGCGTACATATTCTTATTTCCTGGCTTTAAAGAACAAATGTAGTCTTCTAGCAAACTACTCTGGTATCAGTTAAAGCAAAGCAGAGAGGGTGGAATGACGCTGTGAATGCTGCTTTGTCTCTTTAAACTCTTACTAAGAGTTCAGGGTTGATGAGACAATAGCACAATTATTATTAGCTCAGCGCCACCAGCATATTTCAACATTTTTTAACCAATTAGCTTCTTACTAACGAAACGTATCACATCAATAGATTGCTGTGTTTGTGAATCAACTAAAAACAATATAGCGAAAGTGGAACCACCATGTATTTCTTCTTTCTCTTTGGGATTTATATGACTTGTTCTTGTGTGCAGAGAATATGCAATCCCTTTTGGCTCGGAGAAATATACTTGTTAGAAGTACACGTTTTGGCCGGTAAACAGTGCATTTACAGGAGATCCCGACCATCGCATAGTCTTATATTGTACACCGCTGAGCAATTGTACCTTTCACAGTGCTTACTCATATTTTATGAAAAAAATGGCGTTTATCCTACACAACGTTGTTAGTGTCGCTTCGAATGTTTACATGCATGTTTTAGAAAATGCACGTACGACACAGCAGACAGGATGTTAAAGGACTATTGGTTACAAATGTTCGTAACTGCATACATCTTCGATATAACATAAGCTTAATTCGTGGAACCAATTCGAAAAATCGCTCAGGGAAATTATGAGTTGTGCTTGTTATATCACAGGTCACCGCAAAATTGAAAGTAAATCCCATAGTCTCATGACGACGAAACATTGTCATGCACCTGCTACCACATTAACTTAGACGAGGCTTCCTAACGGATATTTTACGTAGCCTAGGATCGTGAAAAATACAATACGTGGCAACAAGCAACAGGACAGTAATTTACGTATTTATTCATCTAGCAGTACACAACCACATGGATTCGTACTTCCTTTGGTCCGAGCGATATGTCATGTTAGAGCACAGGGATACTGTAGGTTCACCACGGAGTTCAAACTACATCATGAGCACCTCGGTTATCGTGTTTGTAATGCACTGTCCACTGTCCAGGTCATTCCTTTGCAGTACATTTGCAGACAGTAACGTTTAGAGACGTTAACAATGTATATATATCATCCCACTACTGCTCTCGTTGCCAATCTCACAGTAAAAGGCTCTAAAACGCTATAGCCCTTTCCTCTCTTTGGATACATATCTTTTGAAATGGTCTCCGTCGGGAACTAGCCATATGTTGTTGTCTTTAACTACAATATGGCCGGTAAACTTACGCACTTTTGCGGAAAATAATAATATATTGTAAGATGCAAAACTTGGAGGTGATATGTATATGAAAACGTATTTGTAAGTTTCTCATTAATTTTCGACATCAATGTTGAATGGAACAAAAGGCGCATTATGACAATCATGCGCACTCTGTCAAAACATTGCACGCCCTGAGTCATTTAACAATTTTAGTTGCAGGAATCAAGCCAATACAAAGGGAAGTTTATTCTGTCTTGATCGACAAATATCTTCACATACCATGCACACGGAAAGGTTTACTATTTGTTCAGAGCGAGACATTATTAACACGTTTATCATCCAGACCAGCGAACAGCCAATCAAAGCGGACAGCATAACCTCTTGCACTTAAACGTCGCTTTGCTCGTTCCTTAGAGGTTACGTTTCTCATCTCATCTCTTTCTGAAAACAAAACCCGCATTGCTGCATTAAGCACCAAGCCTTTTCGGTATGGGTATTATGTGCGATTGACCGTGATAATGTTTACGCAAATAAATAATGGTGAATTATTCTGTTATGCAAATGAGGGCCACATGTAATCTTATATGTCTGCGTAGTTGGGGGAACCGTGTGTCAAAATTACTCACTCAATCTTTGATTTGATGCATACATCGACTACTGATAACTAATAAATGATGTTGAAATCATTTTACTGACTTCCACTTAAAATAGACAGCTTCCATACTAAACAGCAATGTCAGTTGCCCAAAGCAAGGACTGAGAAGGTAGTCTACCCGATATCTACATAAATGAGAAGTGCTATTAGGCCCAGTTCGATCATTTCATGCAGCATCCTGAACGTTTGGAAATGCTACTTCTTTAGATTCATTATGCATAACACCGTCTCGTAAATGAAAATTAATGCACTTTTTATCTGCCCAATCAAACGGAATCTGCATTTATTACAATATTCTTGTAGGCTCTGTAATAACAAGTTAATGAAATGGCATTTCATTTCAGCATGCCGTCAGTTAGCACAATAAACATGGAGATGTTAAGAATAGTGAGACGGAATATACAGAGTTAATTAACTGTGAAACATAAATACTGATACGGACAGGTCTGGTTTTACCACACGAACGCACTTAACATTTTAATAGCTAATGCGGTGCCAATCTGCCAGCTTCTGTAACATAATGCCAGGCAGTTTCGCTTAACATAAATCGCGTATTTGATAACACTACCGCAAGATAGCATCCATGACCCTGCTGTATCGCTTCATCGAAAATGATATGTCGGGGACGATACAAGATGTTGAAATATCTACAGCTGTACATCGAAATAAGAGAAAACGCGACATTTGTGCCTTAGACCTATACGTCTTGGGTCAACATTTACGGCGACACATACATTGCCTACCAGCATTCATTAATTGTTTCTTTTTATGGGTGAATGAAGCATAAATAGACAAGGTACAATCATTTGGCGTAATTCATGTCTCAGGCTGTTTGGTTGTGGCATTAAGTGAAGATGTGGCCATTAATCACGACACCGACAAATCATTTTATCTCCAATTTGCAAGCTCGAGGTTTAAAAAGCAATGACAGGCATCCTTGCTCCCGAAATAAAGTAGATTTCCCGTACCATTCCTCAGAAAACGGGTTGCATTTTGGAAAATAACGAATTATACAAGCAACATATTCGCTACATGCATTGGTAAAACGCAAGTTGTTCATGTCACCATTGGCGGTCACTGCGCGTATTGCTATCGTCGTCGTTTTTATGGTGTACATAACCTGCATCGATGGCGCACCACATCTCTGTATGAAGAGTTACAAGAAAGCGCACGGCTCATAAAACGCTGCCGCAAAACCCAGCGCTTCATCCATAATGAATGGATAGTTGGTCACGTTCAGAGCATATACGACACAGTCCATGTTTGAAGCTCGCGTTTTGTGATGCAGGGCGCCACACAATAATTTGGAAGAGTATTGTAACAAACGTGCGGTAGGTAGCATTTATTGATATAGCGTTTGCGGAAAAAGTACAACTTATTTTGCACTGGCGTACGATAAACTGTCACGAAAGAATGTGTCTTGTTTGAGAAAAAAAAATTATGTAACATGGAGCAAGAATGAATTGTACTGTAGGAGCAGCATCCCATTGGCAACTAAGACTTGTATGATTGTCAAGCGAGGATGAAGAAGATCAGAATTGAAGCATTACCAACCAAAAAACTGTTTGTTTACAACTCAAATATTTCGAGTTTTGGCAAAATATCTGATTCATTGAGTCAGGTTATTTATCAACCGCTAGTAGGTGCCTACATTTAACGAAACCGTTCGGGGTAATATTTCGATTTAATTTTAACAGCATAATGTTAAGGGGCTTGACATTGTTTGTGGTATCCGATGCTGGACACCATGCCGCCGTGCTTCTTATCATTTGTATTATATTTAATTAAAAGCCATAGTTTCATACCGTTGTATATTCTTCCCAGAGACGAACAAACATTATCACAATATTATGTAGGCGACTATACGCGTTAATGTGCAATAGAAAAGCATAAAATCCTTGAGACATTGGGTCCACAAGATGTCGCCACGTCACCCTTTCTGTTAGCTAATACATTGGGCACGCACGCTGTCGCCATGTCCCCCCTCATGTTACTCAATCGTTCCACACTGGCCAAATTAGCAATATCGTGAAGATGACGGTGTTACAGCGGCAATAACAACGGTGATCAATCAATCCAAAACCACTATATATGGCCAGTCTGCGACATATTGAATCATAACAGTAATGGACCTGTGCATCATAGTAACTAGCTTGGCTTTTAAGGCATTATGTTGTGCAGCAAACGATACCAGAAAACAAACATTTAAACAAGGCATTTGCTACAGAGCATATTAACGGTACAAACAATAACTGCAAAAGGTCGTTTCGTGCTGTAGGACTGTGTCGTCGCCGTTATTGCACCGCAAGGCATATTATGCAAGAAGAATTTAAGGTTATTCAGTAAGGAATTTTACAACTTTTGATGGCCGATATGTATTGCCTTGAAACAAGCAATCGGTGAATTAAAAAAATAATCGGCTGCATTTCACCGCAGACGTTTGTTTTACCTGAGCACAATATCTCTCGCCAGAACCACCCACACTAATGTATGCTGTAAGTGAGACAGACATTCAGAGCAAGAATGAGAGAAGATTCTGCTGAGGTCAGCCGCCCGGGGCTGTGGAACATGACACAAATTCCAACAATTTTATTTATGGAACATATAGCAATTTCCCCAACCAAAACGTCATGTTGTAACTGTACCGTTTTATGTAACCTGATAACCTGATCAACATAATCAACTGAATTTTATATCGTACTGCATCTAGCAATTCAGCAAACATAACATGATCTGACATGGCGCTGCGGCGTACCATTCTGAATGCCGGAGGCACTGCCTCGCTGCCTGTCTCTCAATTATACCAATAGGATTAATTATATGTAGCCTACACTAAAATTTGATTGCCTGTGCCTGGCTTAATCCACGGGAGGCCCTTTCTTCTTATCAATGAATTCATGTGCGTAGCTTCACTGCCTGTCAATCACTTATTTTACTATAAAAAAACAAAAATGTGTTGCATCATTAAATGCCCGTGTACTTCTTTATACCATAGGATGCAAACAGCTCTTGGTGAGCCATGATGGTATGTGCAATTTGACTAATGCTATCGAAGGATGGAAGGACTCTTCCTTGACCTGCTATACCATATCTGCATTGCAATTATATGCTTATGTCACTGATCTAATTACACACAATCCTGAACAGAGCCGTAGGGGTAACGTGTTGCATTCTGTTTACTGCTAAGTACATCTGAAGCGAAGACATATTAGAGTGTATTAACCCATTGATCCATTAAGGTTGTTACATAAACAACTCGATATCCTGTTCAATATTGAGTTAGCAAATAGCCTTTGAATGTCGCCCTGCGTTGATCAGAATTGCAACCGAAGCAGGATAATATAATATAGGCGAGCAAACCGCGCAAGGTTTGGTACTAAACCGGCCAGGCATGTTCTTTTATCGTTATGCTCTGCAGCAGAATCACACGGGCCACCAAGCACCCAATAGCAATGTTTTCAAGGAGCATGTGTCACATTTGCGGCGCCATTGCCTATTACATAAAACATGTGAACCGTTTTGCGTTTGCTTCCTCTGCGATTTGATGCCCATGAGGACAACTTTGTCAGTAGTTGTTTCCTGTTTCATGCGACAGTGAAGAAAAATGACCAATGTATGACCATTATCATAAATAATGTTTTTGCATGATGGTGCATGAAAAACACTTTGTGGACAATCGTCCACTCGTAAGTGACTTGGAGACTACTTTTACCTTTTGATGCTATCCACCACGCGTAACCCTCAGTGCTTTCTATATAACCCAAAGCATCAAACTGTTCACACAAAAAGCCAAAATCTACGAGCACAAACATGGAACAACAGGGTTGTAATTATGTTACTGGTAGAAATAATCTTCAATGGCAGAAAGCGTAAAGGCTGATATTGCTGGTGTATCGCTTGGACGTGCATAATCAGCAAAATTAAGGTGCTTCTTACAGGAGTTTTAAACACCAGAAGAATACACAGACTACCTGATCGCTGTGAAGTTTTGCATATTATATTTAGAGCAGCTGCATACATGCACGTCATTCATATTGCACATTTCATTTTGCACGACATTCTAACATGGTTATGTAACATAACTATTGGACGAATTGACACACCTCCTATGATTTATAGATCATATCGTAATGAGCCTTGTTGACGTTAAGATGCATGTTGTGTCGTACCAGATAATTGGCGAACACACTGAATATTGCCTGTGAATGCAGACGGAATGTCAATATTTGGAATAGAGAGGTAATCAAAATACAATAAATAAGATACAGAAAATGACACCAATAATTTGTGATAGATTTAGGGAGACAAGATGGGTTTCGAATGAAAATCATTTGAATTGCCGATTTAACATATCGTAATAATGACCAGCACAAAACCTGGTGTAGCGTGTTTGAAACTGTCCACTTCGTCACGAACTGTCTATTTCTATGGTGATGCCAACATGTTAAAAGTCACTATATTTAATAGATATTGCTACGGAATCAAACATTTGGAACTTAGTGATAAAGTTTAAATCGAGAATCGAATCATAACAGAACTCCATGATAGTCAACTAACATGATGAATGACACGCATACAGGGTTCCCTTGATCTTAACAGGGCATAACTGACGAGTATTATCGGCTCGAGAGCGCAGAGAAGTCCAATGCAGCGCTACAATAAGATTAAATGAAATTAGTTACCGAGCCTGATGTTTATTGTGCGTTACTGACCCGTCAGTCATTGTTTTACGTAAAGATCGTGCGTGGTCGCTTCAATCGTCTTTCCATCACAAACTTTGCATATTACATACGCTTACGAAATAAGCATTTAAACCGACGCCTCAAATCTTTATTGCATCTAAGTAGTTTTCCGGCGACCAATAGGTGTTGATCTATGGGAGATTCTGCTTCTTAACTATAAATATTTAGTGTAAACTTGGATTTAATGGCTCATCACCACTGATGCGTTAAATGGTGCATTTAAATGGTGCATCGTCAGTTAACGGATATAAGTAATAATTTTCCGCACAAGTTATCTCTTGATTCTGGACAACCGACAATTCGGCCCGAGAACATGGAACGTCGTAGCAAATTGGGACATTTTCTAGAGTTGCTTCGGCAAACACCAGATTAATTTGAATATCAGCTGTTTTACATACTGATTTACCGTGTTGTACTTGAACTCTGAATCAGCTCTAGTTCGGTGGATACTTCTCGCCTTAGCTCACTTAATATGCCTTTATCTTTCTTCTTGTGATTATTTGTTATAATGGAATTCTACTCATAGCATATATCTGTCCAATGGAACTCAAATATGATGAAGCAGGAGCCTGATATTTATATCCCGCCAACATAAAGTCTGTGTCGATTATTGTTAACAGCAAGTTATCAATCAGATCAAATTTATTTCATATATCACATGTATCGTATTAGGTCAACACTAGCCACCGATTGTATTTAAGTGTACAGCCAGATTTGACTCCGTGATCGCACCCATGTAATTTTGTTTCCCATTATGTCTCTTACATGCTTGGCATGACAAACAAATTTCACACCAAAAAGATACAAAATAGCGGAAAAGTACCAGCAGTATTCTGAAATGATATTTCTCCAGCTACTTATTCTATTTCTAGGTAATTGATGCAATTTTGTGTCAGAAACAGCAGGCTAAGTTGCTGGTTCTGGGCAGACACGTTATTGATCCAGATGATAACACACAGAAAACTTCGAGCAATGGAGCAACGTACAGCACAGTAATGAATAAATGGACACAGTGGCTAGTGTGTGATCAGCAAACAATTGTCTGTAGACACCTGTGTTAAGCAGCAGCAGCAGTAACAGTCGGAGTGAATTAGTGTGAGGTCATGGAAGCCGTTGCATAGAATCCAGAACTTGGGTCAAGTGCATGAATAAGTGCCCGATCATTTACCCATCATTTAATGTGATTGTTCATGAATTATCCGCAATAATTGACCTGGCATTGACGAGTCATGCATGGCTTGGTTTACTACTGGTTAAAGGAGTCATTGAACACATATGTTTGTGTAATAATTCCTGTCGTGAACAGTTTTTTAATTGATCGTGTATGGATGACTTGTGCGTGGGCCCGCACAGTAGCCCGGTTTGACTTTCCTAGCTCGTGGACCCATGCTTCCTTTGTTTGTCTTCACGGTGTAGCAAAAACCATTGTAATGATTTATGACAATTAGAGTCGTATAGCCATCACCACAATGTTCTGTTGAAGACTGATAAGCATAGGAACCGTTCATCACGTCCGGTCGGAGTCTAGTTCACATTAAGTGATGCAAAAAGCATGGATGTGCGTTGTCATAATTTCAGGATCGATGAATTTTAATGGCTAAGCGTACGCAGCGCGGATATCGTAATATATATGTCATTTGTGATGCAAGATTGATTTGCATCGACTGACGTATCGCGAATATAAAGATGAAGATGTAATGGATCCCACAAACTTACCAGCGGTGTTAAATCAATTGATGCATAGGAATGGCATTATTCTGATCCGGCTACTGAGCCAATATAAGCAAGACATGATAGTATATCCAATAAAAACCAACTATAAGGCTGTCATATAAAGGTCAGCCTTTGCAACACATGTCATTTAAACTCTTAGAGCAGTGGTGTAGAGTCAAATCTATAAAGCGATGGCCAATTTAATTCGGCTATATTTGGTAACGTTGCAATTGTGGTTCGAACTGAGGTATGAGATCTGATTTCACGACAAATACAAACCCAGCAAGGGTACTTGAAGCAACGATTATTCCATATTGAAGGGTTATTTGATCTTACTGCCTACATATAAGAGGACTGCTTTGTTAGTATACATCTCAGCAATACTCGGCCAATGGTGCTCTAACGGCTCTAATGAGAACACCACCACTTCCTTCAGAACAGGTGTATTGCTCACTCCAGAACATGTATATCGTCAATCCCCAGACTTATCAACTACATCATACTGAAGCAGTGGTTTAACAACACTGGCCGCTAACCACGATCTATCTGTGATCAAAAGAACCCCCCCCCCTCCCCCCCCCCTGTCCTCCTCGAGAGCCATTGAGATACTGGCGGATCTGGGTATTTCCATTATCATGTTTTGTAAAAATGGGAGCGTTTTTCCGCTGGGTGAAAGCTCTTTGATAATTCCAGACATTCAACACAAAAACGAAAATTATTGCTGAAACAGCAGTCGCATCATATATATTATTCACGCCATGGCGATGTTCAGAGCACATATTTCAGAATATAATGATAATCCACGCGGCAGACGTTATGTCGAATATCATGCATGGGTTTTTTTTTCACAAGCATTCCATTGTGGACCTATTCCTTTAAGTATTATGTATGGGCGTTTGATCAGTAGGTTACCCAGCATTGTACAACTTCGGTACACAGAACAATCTACCATCGCACAAGTCAACCACATTGCTAAAATATAATGGAGGCAGTCTGTCGCGACAAAAAATGTTTACAGGTGCTCTGTCTGAGTTCTGAACTAGCTACTATGGTTAGCTGCATTGGATGGCGAAGATACATGCACAGTCTACTATAAGTTAAAAGGTAGCTATTGCGTTGATGTTATTCTGTAGAGGTTGTTTAGTAGCGGGGAGTGGGGATTTCGGTGTAGGGCAATCGCACCTAAAACCACTCGGAGCAGTTGCTGCTACCTTTACCACAGCAATACGTACATCAGTGTCATATTTGAGCTGATCCCAATGACAACCTCGGTGAAGGAGTAATTTCGAAGGATGACTAGTCAGGCACATAAATGGGGGAAAAAAATAAGAGTTGTTTGCATTAAGGATATATTCAGAAACTGCAAGCTGTATGCGATTAGCGACAGATTTAATTGTGTTTTGCAAATATGGGTCCCTGCAGTAAATTCCCTTTGTGCTACAAAACGTGTTAAAATGAGAGATAACTCTCTATATGGATCGATATCATATAGCGCATGATTGTATATTTATATATATATATATATATATATATATATATATGTATATATATATATATATATATATATATGAATATATATATATAATATATATATATATATTATATATATATATATATATATATATATATTTATATATATATTTATTTTTTGTTCATTGTATATATATATATATATATATATATATATATATATATATATATATATATATATATATATATATATATATATACATATATAAATATATATATACTTTTATTTGTAGTTTTTGCGGTTGTGTACTCGAACTTCCGCATGTAGTCACCGCAATACTGACTATGAATTATCTTAGCTTACATGGGCCATACATCTCAGAAGTACAGAACGATTGTTTATCGTTACATTCGTCATTATTGCCATCTATGGAAATTCTATTCTTTCCTTCTGTTAATATTTATAAGCAAATGTGAAAATGCCACAGGCTTTATTTATTCATACAATACATCACGTATGCAGACATTGATCACCGAAATGAGCCTGAGTCGTCATAAAGAATGACTTGCTTTGGCCTATGCTGTCATCACTGCGCCAACAGTGCTGTAACACACGACTGCTGTTTCCATGCCTATCATACTTAAGCGCTCCTGCGCATGTGTATGATCGATGGCCTTGGGAGTCGGGTTACACCTCTTCGGCTATGTTAGTGCCTCCAGTAGTAAACGATTTTTTGTGCGCTACTATGATCCTGTATTTAAGCCACAGCGATCATAAAAACAGTACACTGTCACACATAAAGCTACTAGAGTTAGTTACAAAACCTTCATTAGAAAGGGATTATTTTTATTACACATGAGGGTACCATAGGGACTTTGTTTTGGAGTCCAATGAGAGCATACTGTATTTCGATCTCTCGACTGTAACATGCAATGGAACATGTGAAGCTCTTTATTGATCCATATTTGATGAGCGTGACATATAATCACAGACGCGTGCGTTCGTCTATCGCTATGATGATTGTCGACGACACTAACTTAACCAATTGGATCTTTTCTGTGTTGTGATATTATTGGTTGATAACATTCTTCACCACCGCGCGCGGTACGCTACCGCGCTGAATATTAACAAAACACCAACGCGTGCTTGCTGTTCGTACTTTACATTTTTGTGCCAAGCAACCATGATATACGATTCTCGCGCATCCCATGGCTTAGATTTAACGTTCAATCGTCGTGAGGTGTCCCATCTTAACCTCTTTATGCATGTATATCGTCAATGGTCAACCCCTTTACGGTGTCTATATCTGATAGGTTCCGAAACTCCCTCCTGGCCTTTTAGAAACGGAAAGCCCGTTTGCGTCGCCATTTGTATAAATTAATGCATGAATACGTATATGGGGAGAATGTTTGCATTGCATTTGTTGGTGGATGCAGACACCTTACATGACAAGACAAACTATATATATATAACGTGGTTTACACAAGGACCGAATTACAACAGTTTTTTGATAGCTTTATACTCGATCGATCTAAGAAAAAGAAGAGAACTAATCTCTAGAGGATAATACTTTTAAACGTTCGTGTACAATTCCACTAAAAACCGCATAGCTTACTTCCCAAATGACGTTCAAACGCATGAGTAAAAAAGCCGTTTTTGCACATAATTGCAAAAAGTAGTTCACTCTTTTTTTATTTACTTGTTCCATTTAGTTCTGGTATTGCCTTGAAAAGGGAAAACTGGGCGTTCCGTGGGCTATTTGTGTAAAATATCGTACGTACAAACCGTCGTACACTTCAGTGGAGTAGATTACTTACATGTTCAAACTATTCCCTGCATTATCTCACCTTCATCTCAAATTAAAATTACTTCACGAAACAATTAAAACACCACTTTATACAGAAACAAAAATATATTTGTTGTGAGAGGACAGGGTGAAATGACGGACGTTGAAGGGAATCGTTTTATTTATATCAGTACAGATGCATGCAGGAAACTCATCTCTAAAATCAAACAAAAAGAAACATTGGCCAATGGTCTTTCAAGAAAAAATTGTTGTTAGGGCAAAGGAGGAGTAATAAGAGAGGGGTAAATGCTACAATTGTTGGACAGTAAAACAGCAGTTTTTTTTAAACTTGGAAAATTTGTACTAAATAGCCAAATTAAGACCAAAATAACTTATTGAATATTCGCAGACCTTTAAACGAACACATTGGCCTACATTCATGAGTGACCCCCCCCCCCCACTTCCCATTTTTGAAACGACGGAGATTCGAATTGACCAAACTAAGAAAATTACTGGCCATCATACGACTCAAAAATGTCCAACACCACGCCCTGTATCTAATACAATGAAATTATAACCATTTGACCCAGTTTGTTTGATAGTAATCTTCGTTTTATAAATTTAAAAATCTGTGGAAAAGTTTGCAAAAAGCGTGAGGAAAAATCCTGAGATTAAAACTCGAAATTCGAAAGAAATCTATATATGTGTGATGCTATGATTACTACATCGTGTGCTTTGATATGTTTTCTATGTGCTTACCTCCTTTTCTTGGTCCTATCTCGCTTACACGAGTGAAACATTGATAATTTAAGCGTGGTTTAAACTTTAAATTTGCCTTTAATAATGGCGCCTGAAGATATCCGGAAAAATACGAGTGCAAGCGGAAACTCCCGAATAAAGAATTGCGCGAAACTTGAAACTTTAAGTTATTTACGTGAAAAACAGCTATTTTAACCGTTTCGTAAGAATCTCACCCAAAACAAATGGAGGGGGGGATTTTCAAAGGGAGGTGCGTTCGCACACAACGCACCCCCCCTCCAAAAGACGCCCATGTATATATACATATACATATACACACATATATATATATAATTATATATATATAAATATATATACATATATTCATACATATATATATATATATATATATATAAATACATCTTTGTGGTTTATATATATAAATATATTTATATATATATATGTATACATATACATATATATATTCAAGCGTGCTTAAGGGATGTATAAGAACAACCGTCTCATCTGCTGCTGATAGTCGTATGGAGACAATTGATCGCACAATGAATCAAAACGAGTAGACTGTGCATTGCGCCTGGATAGCATGCGTTAAATTTGTGATTCGTTTTCTTGGGTAATGCATCCATGGCCGGAAGATTATTTCTAATGAATATCAGCATAAACATTCCATATCAGTATCAATACATATCTGCAATCATAATTGGTAATGCAAATTAAACCAATGATATGTTCCTAGTTTTATGTGCAAATGCCAGCAATATGTACTAATTAGGTCATAACAAATAACACTAGACCTTTACAGCATCATGAGGTGACAACATAAAAATTATTGAGTGGCATAAACAATGTGTGGTTAAATAGCCACTTATATTACCAATTAACATAGTCATACAAATGGTACATTCATACAAATATATGTTGAAGGATATGGCAGGATGTGACGGAGTGCGTACACCCGTTGTGTTACGTGGGTCTTTCCTTGACACCGCGCTGATTGTTAGAGCGCCGATATTGATGCGGAACGCGGTTAAAGCGATACCGAGGATTTGTGTAATGGTATGTATCTAAGTGGATAATTGACTTTATGCTCAGCGTACCGCACATGCTGATAAAAGTAATGTTTCGCGGTGTGTAATGAAAAACTTGATTGTACCTCATATTCTACTCATTCAGGATTCGATTGAATCTTCCAATGCATTTATGCAAGGATCGTTGAGTGCAAGCATCATGCCGTGGATATATAATCATGGTAGTACGTTCACATTCACGCGGTAGACGTGAATGTGTGCAACAGTGCAGTTACCTCTTCCATAATTGATCTATTACACACTGAGGACCACTGCGGTAGCATGGATTTCATGCCAGGTAATGAACCATATGAACCTGCTGGCTATAGATTGATGGTTTTCTTTACTTATTTTCTGATCGGATATTTGGATTAGACATTGAATCCCATGATGATATTTGTTAGTTAGGTAGTAAGATCTGTCTTCAATAGAATGTGTGTGCATTGTTGTCATTGTAAAATAACAAAGTAGTAAACCGTAAAATGTAATATATAGATATAGATAGATATATATAGATATATATATATATAGATAGAGAGAGATATAGATATATAGATATATAGAGAGAGAGAGAGAGATAGAGAGAGATAGAGAGAGAGATATAGAGATATAGAGAGATATAAAGATATAGATATATTAATATATATATATATATATAGAGAGAGAGATATATATATATATCTATATATATATCTATATATAGATTTATATGGATATATATATATGAAAATATATATATATAGAGTTATATAGATTTCTCTTTATAGATATATATTTATTCTCTCTATATCTCTCTATTCTTATATAGATATGAGAGATATATATATATTATATATCTATCTATATATATCTATATATATATATATATCTATATCTATATATATCTATCTATATATCTCTATATATATATATATCTCTCTCTCTCTATATATATATATATATAT
This sequence comes from Urechis unicinctus, assembly GCA_034190875.2. Taxonomy (NCBI): domain Eukaryota; kingdom Metazoa; phylum Annelida; class Polychaeta; order Xenopneusta; family Urechidae; genus Urechis; species Urechis unicinctus. The sequence continues at coordinate 62,918,796 of CM067347.1, read as the reverse complement.
ATATATATATATATATCTATATATCGTTTTAATATATTCGAGATACAGGTTTGGTAGAACGGACAAGCCCCGATACAATTGGAGTGATTTCTGTTACTGAACGAACAACACAGCTTGAATTAGTTGATTGATCAGCATAACGAAAGAAATGGTACTGCTATCGAAGGAAAAAACCATTTTTGTAATGATTTATGACGTTGTGCAGCCTAACTTGATGTTTAGTATTCCCAATGCCCCATAAAACATTTGCACCCGGCTTCCACGCGTAGGCGCGCTTTGCCTATGGCATACAGGACAGATTATAGGAGCAGCATAATCTAACACTCACACATGTGCTTGCAACAGAACGAAATCAATCCGCAATCAACAATGTATGCATGAATCGGAATATCATTTCGTTATGTTGAAATGTAAAATGATGACGGCACATCGGAATATATGTATATATATATATACATGTATATTATATATATATATGTATATATGTACATATATGTATATATATATATATGTTCTATATGTATATATATATATATATGTATGTATACAAGTATCATATCAATACATATATATATTGGTATATGCAAATTTAACCAATGATATATATATATTTATGTGCTAATGCACCACTGGGCGCCAGCAATATGTATAATAAGCCATAACAAGTATCAGTATCAATACATATCTGCAATCATAATTGGTAATGCAAATTTAACCAATGATATGTTCATAGTTTTATGTGCTAATGAAACCACTGGGCGCCAGCAATATGTACTAATTAAGCCATAACAAATAACACTAGACCTTTCCAGCATCATGAGGTAACAGCATAAAAATTATTGAGAGGCATAAACAATGTATGGTTATATAGCCACTATATATTACCGATTATCATCGTCATACATTTCGTTATGTTGAAATGTAAAATGATGACGGCACATTGGGAATATATATATATATATATATATATATATATATATATATATATATATATATATATATATATATATATATCCTCTATATATATATATATATATATATATATATATTATATATACATATATATGTATATATGTACATATGAAATAATGTTAACATATATATATTTTCATATATGTATATATATGTATATATATATAAATATATATATATATAAATTTATTTATATGTATATATATGTATGTAACACAAGTATATACTTATGTAAATGTACAGATAAATACATTAAGATAATAATATATAATTATGTACATCTATATATTTATACATATAATCAAATATATACATGTGCCAATTCATATATATATTTAAATCTATCACTATATACAGACTACTATATATGAATATATATACATATATAAAACATTGATATATATATATATATATATAATTCTATACATTAGATACACACACATGTATCTCTATATAGAGATATCTTTTTATGTATACATATAAAACATAAATATTTATTGATACATATATTTAATATATTTATAGATATATATATATATATATATTTATATATCAATATATATATACATATATCTATATATGTATAAATATGAATATGTATCTATATATATGTTTAAATATATATATGTATCTATATATATATATGTATATATATATGTATATATATATATATATACATATAAAGTTGTTAAAACTATCTTCTACGTTGTATCAGTTAGAGATATATTATAATATCGGTCGAAAACGATGCCTCAATGTTACACATGTCGTATCATTCATGCAGGACGTTCTCACGTCAGAAACATTGATCTAGATGAGTACACACAGAAAGCTTCGAGCAATGGCACGACATGCAGCACAGTAGTGAATTACGGACACATTGGCTAGAGTGTGGTCAGTAATCAATTGTCTTGAGAACAGCAGTGAATATTATCGAAATCACAACAAAAACAAGAACTCAACGATTTGCATTTATAAGCCAAAAATTGCGTAGCCCATTTAGCACCCGCCAACTTAATGGGGAATGTACACTGACAAGTCTTATCCCTTTTTCCTTAAAAAAGGACATGCAAAATAATATTATGTTAGCACAGCCTACGCGTCCTACGTACACAAGCTCTCCAAGCATCGGCGAATATTACCCTGCGAAGGTCGAGTATTCTACGTGGAACTGCGTATCGAGAAATACGAATTAGCCTATATATTAAACAGCATGACGTGCGACTTACGATGATAACTTACACTATACGCCAGCTGCAGTGGCGTATGAATGTAGCATAACGGAATTGCCTCTAAGTTAATCATCCAATCATTAATGCTACATGACGCAAGGGACGTTCGATCATAACCATGGCTTAATAACACTAAGTACTACGCCGCATAATTGTCCCACGATCTGCTTGGTATTTTGCTTGATTGGATTAGATGAAAGGACCATAAGCTAATGAACTTTTAGTGTTATTACTTACTGGCATAATCTTGATATTTTTATTTCAGAGATTATAATTTGAAAATGGAGATTTGTACTTGTATACAATCTTATTTACAAACACAAGTTGTTCGGTTGTACAACATACTATGCGAAGTTGTTCAACTACGCATAAATTTGCGATCTTGTGAAATTGCGAAGCATGTTATCCGTTTGAAAACATTAGTTCAGTGAGATATTTCGTTTAATTCTTAAGTCTTGTTTGAATCTAAATTACGCATAGAAGTACAAACATCCATTCAGTGAGTCAATTTATGCAAGTGATGATGGTTAATTCAGTCAAAATCCAGCTGTGGGGCTGTTATATGAACCATATCTAGCCGATTCGCAGATGAAGGTTAAAAATTATGGCAACCTTATTAACTATTACTCCTTTAGTCGCGGTTTGAAGTTTTATTTATAAAGCAATGGTCAATACCATTTGGCAATATTTATCCTGATAATGACTACCATGCGTACAACCAGACCGAGACCCCGAAAGGTTCGGAGATTTTCCAAACAAATCGTGCAAGCTGCATTTCCAAAGGATAGATTTGCACAAGATATCGAACTCTCACTATTTACTTGCAGACGGCATGGTTTCGAGAGCTTAAAGGCCCATATTCATCACCGCCCGTTTTAAAAAGCGACGTCAATTCAACCCCCACCTACTCATTAATCTACAGACCCTGATTGTCCTGCTTACTGTAGTAGATGCAGAATGAACGTTCCCTGCAAGCTTCCGATGTTTTTAGGGGTACTAGATATATATAATGATTACAAACACTAAATACTAAACCAAGTGGACGCAACTATACGAAACGCTAAGTATGTCCGTTGCCTTATGCGTATGTCGCCTAATTAGTTAATAGATAAGTCTGCACCGGCCAACAAGTTGCAAGAGCTCGTCCAGACCTGCATTGCACGACCTGAACATAGCCACTGTGTGAAATTGATGACAAGCGTAGTAGTGAATTTTGACATGCGCTGGATTGGTTTTAAGGATTTATCCAGATGCGTTGTTATGTGTATGTTATGGCTCGATATTATAGGTATAATTACCTTTACCCATTGGATTACTACTCAATCACATAGATATTCTTCAAGTGTTGGGTAAAGTTAGCCTGCGTCATCATTAAGATCACGCGAATACCTATATTACCTGCTTAATCACTAAAGCAATTGTTCATCCCTTTAAGCCAGATCAAACGGGTTATTATTTGTGTCGATGGTGATCAAACTGGGCTCTCATATGACATTGGTAGTGCACATAATTGTGCTGAATATGAGGAATACAACACGCGGTAGACAAACTTGGTCTGATATTGCAAATAACCGTACGTCAATTCAATTGTGACCGACTGCCGTCGGTAACATCTTTGCAATATCGTCAGATTAACTCAAGGAAAAGTTATCATGTGTCCATAAGAGGAGTTGGTAAAAATAATTGCTCATCTGTTTTTTAATAAATCATATATTGAAGACAGCTGTAAACAATTATTTAGACAATTAGCATGCCCACAAGTCAAAGACAAATATGAAGTTTATGTGAGGCGTGGTACCAATATGATTGTATTTGATACACGGGCCATTTATTGGAACACATCAGCATATGAGCGCATCGGCATATATTTACCGCCGCAGGTTATAGCCACAGGAGTGGTCAAAGTGGGTCATTTATAATCTAGTTGAATTGCAGTCCGCTAAATCTCTCATCGTTTTCGGGCCAGAACACTTTCGGGTCGGAACATTTTGATTTAGAAGTGGATGTGGATGCTGAATAGAGTATTCACCATTGCAGCTTACTCATTGGGATTTTTCTAAGGGTGTTATTGTATAGCCCCACCTAGTCTTGTGGATGCCTATCTCATCACACGTTTGTCTTACATATAGCCTATCGGTTTTGCTTATTTCAGGCATAACTAACGAGCATCGAGTAGGCTGGATTTCGTTATCAAAGTCACATAACTGTGCAAACATGCACGCGTTACGTTGTATTCACATAAGGAACTTCCAAATTTGCATAGAATGCTCTTCAACTTACTGCATGTCAATTAACGGTATGATCTACTCGATGAAATGGCAATCGTTACTAACGGCTGGGTTGGGCGGGAACTCATCATCTGTGGCTTTCTGTTGCGGCAGTGCTGGAGATAAACTGATGTTCTCTCTACACGATTACTGCTGTATTGTGTGATACACTTCCTAGAGCATTAAGTAAATGAAAACGGATTGATAACTTTACCCAGAACAAAACCATGCAATTTGACCGTCCAACACTGACTGGGAACAAAACTGTTTCCAGAAGACAAAATATTCCTACAATGAGGGTTTAAAGTTGCTTGAATAAAACCAATATGAAGAAACTCTATTTCAAGTAGCCTTTGCATGTGTCATGTTTTTAGTTTTATATCTACCCAATCATCACACACCATACATATCATACGACTGACCTATGGGGTTATTTTTTTGCTGCAAATATTTCGTCAGAGTGCCACATATTAATCAGTCTAACAGCCAGGCAGTCTCACAGGCAACCAAGGCAGACATTATAACCACTTGCATACCACTCGACAGGTCAAAGGAGGTTATTTTGCACGCCCGTTGAATTCCAGGGATCAAATCGAAATCTGCTCGCGTGAGTTTTTACTCGAATTGGATAATATTACTGTTCATGAACTAAACACCGAACCTTTGTCGGCGTGGGTTTACTGAATGATTAACCTTGCTGACTTTTACGCACGCAAATATGGTGCAAAGTTAATCATTCGTGAATAGATCTTACCCATTGAACTTTTGACTGTATGCCAATATTTAGTCAGAGTTATCCACCATTTGAACTTGAAGGCTTCCACTCCTAACTGCAATATCAATTGCACGAAGCAAGAATTATGAAGATAGTCTACTACACATCGGAATGCATGAGATTGATTGTGCACAAATCATCCTCGAAAATAAAGCGTCATTTGTAGACAGAAAATAATGTTTTTAGGTGAACGATGTTGGGAAGATCAGACAAACTGCACATTTATGCTATTTAATAGGTTGCAGTAGTAAAAAAAAGTTATATCACACGATACGTAGGTATCTATATATTCTAGGCACAGTCACGGTTGAAGGGTTGCTATTCCTCAACGTTGTGCAGATATCTCTTCTAAATGAAAGATTGAATGTTCACTTCATGCATCTCAGGAATTATTCTCACATGGTACACACAGTGCTTAAATCCTCATTAGACTGCAAAGTGGCCTACAATCTCACCCTAACTTATTATATTATTTCGTAACCATCATACGGTGTATTCGTAGTGTCGCGCTTACACTCCGTAGACAATAAATTGCTATGGATTTACTGAATGCATTATTCATGTTTAATATTTGTCTTTGCCATATGTAGGATAATGAATCATTACACGCTTACCTAGTCTATATGCAAGAGACAGGCCCACGTAATGCATACATATGATGGGACGTTGGTTCTCGAATCTCTAGAGGAAGATGATCTATCTTATGACTGTCGGAATAAGTTAGCTACAAAGCGAGGTAAGTCATATGGTTTGTCGATCCATTACTAGCGACATTTATACAGGGTCTTCAGAAATGTAGCCCAGAAACAATGTGATAAATTACGTAGCGACGGATATGGAAGCCTAATTGCTCGATCGATTGTTATGTAGTTTCCGGGACGGTAATTCGACGGATTGCGGAGATGGATGGTTAGGATAGTTGGTTTGGCTTGTGGCAGGTGGCGTGGGATGCGAGGACGTGACAGCTGCAATCTGGTAGCTTGGTGGAAGTGGTAGCGCGTTTCTGGGATAGCAGTATCTGATGGATGGTTGGGACAATGGCACAAGCCCAAGTGATAGAAAGTGATTGTTGGCCCTCCTCTGTCACCAGCCTACACGACATCTAAATTCACCCACTGCCACAAGGCACCACACCGACGAGAATCACCCACTATCACAGTTCGCCATATATCCCTATGTGATAACCACCAACCCCCAACACTATCCACTACGACGTCCATTAACCCAAAAAGAAACTGATACCTCTCAAAATTTATGGTAACACCCCAAATAAGGACACCAAAATGTTATGGTCATTGAGATTGAAAATGTAACTAGCTATATGGTAATTCATTTTATTATGGATCTCATTTCCCCTCAAAGGTTACGGACCGTATATAGATTAGTTTACAAGAAACATTGCAAATATACGATCCATGTCTGTGTCCACGAAGGTTGTATTCGGAAAGAGCTGATTAAGGCCTGATTGTATGGTTCAGCTACAGAGCAATACAAAAAGGAGCATTGTAGTTACACTTCAGATAAGCTTGTTAGCAGCCGTCGAATGGCTATACTCGCAATGTGCGACACTGCCGGTAAATAGCGATAACTGTAACGACATTCTGGGTTTTTATAAGGTGTCTGACCACATCAGTTGTTGGATGGTACCGAATGTGCGGCTATTTGATATGCAGAGCGGAAAAGTCATGTAGACTCCAATTCACAGTTTTCCTTTGTTTCGAATTTGGTTTAGAATGCAATCAATCAGACTCATTGTAAGTAATTTCTCCGGTAAGAATTTAGAATATGGAGCCATAACCCAATAAATCATCACGAGTAAAGGGCTATGAACTTTTCACGAAATAAATGTGACGGACGTTTGGATATGATATGTATTTTTACTGTGCTTCATCATGGCAACATAAATACATAGTATCAACGATTAATTGTTCATACAAATCCCAATTGTGGTTTGGATATTTGCATGGATTTTTAACTTTTGGTTAAAATATATTTACGGCGTACAGTGAATTGTGGGTTGCGCTGTTTCTATTATGCAGTTAATTCCTAAGAAGTGCGAGTCATCCATATTTAATATTGGTCATACAACCATGTGTAGATTACAGTGAATAACACATGTGTGCAATGCAATAAGCCTTGTCACAGTCTAATGGTTACCAAGGACACTGTAGCTAGTGAAGGGTAGTGAGGAAAGCGTTCAGACATCTTATTGCGGGTTATTTGGTGACAATAACGCTTAATTGGATCTTATTTCTTTCGACTACGCGGTGTCCGAGTCGCATTTGAAAACGTTACAATACTCTTCTTTGCGTCTTTATTTGTTAATTGTGTTTTACATTGCTCCTGTGTATAGATTTGGACATTCTTCAAATGTCCTTCAAATCAGTACAAGCCACTACAGTAATAGGTCACCATTTCATTTATTGTGCCTATCAGTCTTAAATATCTCTCTTTATGGGCTAAGTAAATGTGCATAGGCACGGATGATCGTTTAGCTTGATTAATGTCTCGACCTGGTCACTTTGGCTGGCGGTGAACATTCGTTCATCAGCCATCAAACCGCTATTTCGTGTCATTTTACTTTTTCGTGTTTCGCATTGTTTCATGTGCCATTGCCATTCTGTCGTTGTAACAGATTTATGTTACAAGCGTAGATGGTGCTTTCTCATGTAACTAAGTAATGAAAGAGGAACTGATATCACTGTGAATAGGACATTGACGTCACGCGAAACACATTCGTAAAAATACGAATTTCCTTTACGCTTTAGAATGTTAAAGCTGGTATTATAAGTGCGCACTAACTGTTTGATGAAATACAAAGGCAATACGCTTAACTAAATAACAGGTAAATCCAACAGTAATGTTAAAACCACACAACGAATATAATCAATGCAAACGCAATCTTTGGTACCCTATTTGGCAATGTAAATCATTTTATAAACTACCAAGAGTGCTAAAATCAGAAATAAACTGTTGTGATGACATAATATCGTGCATACAAGACAAAGTTATTGATACCTTTGCGCCCAAACTAATAACCAAGATTAGAGCAGGCTGAGGGTACTTTCTCGATATACCAGGTTTCAGGAATTCAAACCAGTTAATTAAAGTTACGCTTATTTTTGGAAGCAGTAAATTGCGGACCCGTCTGTAAATAATCTGTGGTAAACAAAGTGCTGGAAACTCTTGTCTGCAACAGAATGACATGGCTCAGTAAGCTTGGTTCCTCATTAGCGGTTGGCAAGCTAGCGTAGGGCATAGTTGGCAAGGCAATGGCAAAGTTGCATGGACTGCTCAATGATAGAAGTCAGAGAGGTGGGATAACTGACGTAGAAGGAGAGTGGACGAGCATGATTATTTTCCCCGAGAGCGAGTCGTTCAGGTGGCTCTTTTTTCAATCTTCATAAGTTAAACAGTTAAATTTATGAAGTAATTATTAGCAATATTATGATGCTAATCAGTGAACGTGGTAATGGTTACGAAGCTGTGATCAGGATGTCTGCTAGCAGTCACATGAAATATTTGTTGGCTATTTTTTGTGAGGATAGGCGAGTTCTTAAGCAATTCACAGTTACTTTTAAATTACTATAAAATAGTGTTCATTTATATTTAGAATTTCTTTGAAACAATGCAAATTTATTACAAGTGATGTTTTATTCAACTGAGAACGCAAAGCTTCTTGATTTTATATGTCCAAAGACTGAACAATATTACATACGGAATACGTAATGTCAACCAAGGAAATAATAACTACAGATATATTTGTTTCGTCCCAGACAACTGTCCACACAAAATGCTAAATGCGCCTCTTCAAGTAGAAGTTCAAGTTGTACATATAATCCTGGGCAGCAATGCGGGTACCCTTATCGTCTTCGCTCATACGCTGGACACAACATTTATCTGAACCGCAACACATCTTTGTGTGAAAGGGTACAGAAAAGCACGCGGCTCGGAAAACGCTGCCGCAAAACCCAGCGCTTCATGTGAGCGCAGCTTTGCTAGCTCGTAAGATTCAGAGTATATGCGGCAGCGCTTACGCTGTGGACTGTCGTTTGGTGATGCCCAATGTCACAAAATATCACAGAGGCTTCATGGTAAGAAGAAGCATACATTGTGATATGGTCAATAAAGCACCATAATACTGTACCATTATGACAAATCTACATAGTCCTGATTTGACTGCACGTTTTGCAATAGTTGTGCCTGTACGGTAATGACAACGTTGATCATTCAACCCTAAACTGCTCTATGTGGCCGAACTTTGACAAACTGAATCATAACGGACCTCTACATAGGATATTAACAGAAAAATAGATACCCCCAAAAAACTGTAGCAGGTCCTTTGTGCTGCTCTGGGACTGTGTCGCCGCTGTCCAGACGTCATATCACCATGAGATGTATTGCACTAGGCTCACATCGAATAATTTTGGTAAAGGAGAGTAGAGTTCGCCGCAGTCAAATTTAAACAAGCATACGACGGATTCAGTTATTACCGGCTAGTTTTTCCAGCTAATGTTATATTCACTGGTGTAAAACATCGCATGCCTTGAGCATGCAAATGATTTATGCTAATATCGGGAAAGACCTTATAGATGTGAATGAGGGGAGATTGCCAAGGAGCACCGCTGCCCTAGGTCCAGAAACCTGCCATTTATAGATCGTCAGATTGTAAAATGGTAAGTTATAATTTAGCTGCCACTTGCGCACTATGAATATAGTGCATTGTTCACTGTAATCCATCTGACAAAGTCACAGCTGTATATGCCTGATGATTGTCTCTCAATGGTTTGAACGGGGCGGATCAATTATGGTCAATACGACACTTCCATAGCTGGTGTGGCAGGTGAATAGGTGTACAATACCGCGTATTAGAGTTAGGATAACGCAGCATCAATCAAATAATTTACTGCCAAACGTTATGCGCATGCGTGAATGACCTGCAGAGTTTTTATTCCAGCTTAACTGTAATGCGGGACCGATGTCCCATTCGTACCTTCAATGTGGGTCATATCAACTCAAAGTGGGACCACTAGTGGTCCCACATCTGACTACAGAGTGTGTCCAGTCAGAGACTATCAAAATAGATTTGTCTTCTTTTTTTCATAGTGCTTTTCATCATAAATGCAATAATCCATTGTTGTCCTTTTTTAAAAATTACAACCTGCTTATGCAAATATTTTGGGAACAATAAGATAAAGAACGAGATTATTGTGATACATGTTTTAATACTGGAACAAAAGGTTTTTTGTTATACAGTAATATACTTAATATACCGTACTTGCAGGAAAAAGAACCAATGACATAACTGTAACACGTTACTTTGTAGCACTTACAAACCAAACAGTCGTCTTTCCTTCTTCATTGGCCAAGCATCCAATGCATTTCTGCATACATAACTTACAGAGGAGTAAGACATGTCAGGCCCCTCAACAGACACAGTAATCAGGTCCTCCAGTCTTTGTTCTCCGAGTCTGTTTCTGAAGGTGGACTTTATGCACTAAACCCCCGCTCACACTCTGCAGTGTGACAGGGGGCTGTCAATGCAAGAGTTACATAGATTTGGGAACTGTTCCCTGTGAAATCCGTGGATTAAACCCCACAGGTCCCTGAGTTTGTCTCGGGGGTACCCTGACTCCCAACCAGAGCTTTGAGTTCCTTCCATCCATTTATAGTAAACAGCCTGTGAATCTACAATAGCCTCCCTGGTTATGTTATTTCTGTTCACCATACTGCTCTTGGAGAGTGTTAATGTTGTCATTGTCCCATGAATCCAGTTCAGTGTTTGACATAAAAGTGATGGGTCTCATGCCCAATACTCCAAAAGCAATTATTTGGGCAATCCACTTCTTCTAAGAGGCGCATGAGACTGGAGTATTTATGCATAGACAGTTGTTCTTAAGCAAGCTAAAGCTGTCAGTATGCCCTTTTTCTTCTCGTATATAATTTTTCAGTTCATATTTTGAAGAGTTTGGCCCATAATTATATGTTTAGTTGCGTGTTCAGTGGTTGACATTATCTATTCATACTTCTTACCTCGCATCCTGTAAATATCGATGTGCCTCAGTTGCGTACTGACCCGGAAATTCTGTGTACCCTTGACCGTTGTGATCGTTTTACCAGTCGCTCTAAACGTATCACAATACATCTCATTATTTTCAATATCGTAACGTAGCCAGGAGTAGGTTGTCAGCCACATGTCGCAGACGTTTCATTTTCGCCGCTTGGGCTTGGCGGTTACCCTAATAGCGGCGGCTTCAGGTTCCCTGTCACAGCTGTTGGAAGTGCTGTCAGTGTCAACTTTAAAATTAGCCGAAGAATCAGCAGGTGCCGGGGGCCTAAAATAATGTGCTAATGTCCGCTGTTCTGTAACAGCTGTAGCATCAATACCAAGTAAGTTTCGAAAACACGCTTTCCCGGAAAGTCGTAACCAATGCCTACGCCTGTGACACTATATTTTGCGAGCGTACACCCGCTGCAACCAGGCATCAGACGGTCGCCTAAACATAGCACAACAGCCAAAAATCCAGATATGGCTCAATACGTGCGCAAGCTGCTGGTGAAGGCGACACGATGCTGCCGGGAAGCAGCTTGCCAGAAGCCTTGTTAAGGAAATTGACGAAGCCGTCTTATCTGATATTCGGCACTTTACGTGTAGGGTGTAGATTCATTGAAAAGACACGATGTGACTCCTTTCTGCGTCAACTGAATATGCATGCATATTACCACAATGTTTGTTTTGCGTCCAAATGGCGCACGACAGTTGCATATGTGGGCGCGCTCTGAGATGAATTTTGGACCTGCCATATGGCAGCGTTGTGAAACATAGCAGGCAAACACCATATTCACATGGAAATAAAGCAAATAGGCTTCACCTTGCATTGCATCATGAGTTTAAAAGATGTCTCCTTGCAAGGACATTGATACCCTGCTCACCCCTCACCTTGTTTCAGGACTTGGAGGTATATCTGTAAGATTGAAATAGACGACCTGGTACAACATATTGCACGCAAAACAGGTGTTTATGCGGCCACAGATCTTGATGTTGGCGCTTTAAATACGCAATTTGATCACACACTGAAGGAGGTCTTGAACAGTCATGCTTCCGAGGCGAAGTTTACCATATAACGAGAAACTAAGAACCCATAGTACCGTGGTGCCATCCATCTGGAATAAAAGAAGAGGACGCAGCTAGAACGAAGATATAAGAAGTTGGGACCTAAGGTGGACAAGCAAATACTCGCTGATCACAGCAAATCAGTGGTTCATTTGATAAACTATACGAAGTCTGATAATTACCAACAGAAGTTCCAGCGTGCAAACAGTGAAGAAACATTCAGACTCGAGTGGCCTGTTGGGTACAAACCAACATACTCCTCGTCTATCTGCAGGCTGTGATCTGGATATATCCGATATGTTTGTATCATACTTTAAAGGCGATGTAATATCTATCCGTAGCAAATAGGACAGTACAGAAATACAAGATGGTACAGGACTCCAGACCATTCAAGGTTTTAAAAATGATTGTCAAGAGCTGTCCTATCACGGGGGCACCTACAGTCATTTTCTTTCCACTAATACGATTTGACTCATGCGCTGTTTGACCGGTTAAGAGGAACCTAATTATATTGATTAGGACGCATTATTTCACATTGGACGGTCATAAGCCATATGTTTCACAATCAATACCTTATATTCCACACAATTTACACTAATATGTTTGCTTTAGATACCCGACACCAGTTTAAAGTTATCCTAACTAATATCACACGATAAACATAGCCCGCACGGCCGAAATGTAGCCAGTATATAAGAAACACTCAATGCACAGCTAAAACAATGCAAATGCAGAGTCTTCGCATAATATATATATATAGTATTTATTTCGTACATATTAACGTACAGATTTGTAAAGAATCAGTGCAAGAAAGAAATGAAGATTAACATCGTAACATGCAAATTGTGGACAGGAGCTCGTCAATTTCTTGTGGGGTAAGAATAGAAATTGCTCGCCCATCCCGTTGCATAATGAGCTCTCTTAATAATGAAATAGTGTTTAACACATTAATGTCTATTACATTCTCACTCAACCTGAGTAGGTACTCATTCGGCGTGATTTCTGCTGAGAAAATAGCGTTAGTACTAATACCAATTGTGGACATGACAATTCTCAGATTGCAAGCAACAGTGGAATAGCTAAATGCGCAGAGTCTGCTCACAAAGGACAACACATTGTTACCACTGCTTATGCATTTACATAAAAACATGATATAGCGCTTCATTAACTGTTTAATGATTGGTTGTTGACCTGTTAAAAGATGTAAGTATTTGGAACGCGTTTGTGGATGGAGCTTTTATATATGTCTAATACATTTTCGCCAAGTTCGGCAAAAAACCTCTATGTGTCGGTGGTCTAAACTCCATAAGGGAGAGCAATAAAAACTTGTACAGAAACTGTTCAACAACTTGTTTCTCACATCTACATTGCAAGCCCAAAACCTTGACATCAACAAATGTGTTTGCGACGCTAAATTAGAACATGCTACATTCATATTATTAGTAATATAGTCCTTACCGACATAAGTACCAAGATGCAAAGCATTTTCCCTAATAGGAATAGTGCAACCATTTAGCTTTAAATCTACAGCGCACTGGTTATCATTAAAAACTAATAAATTGATCTTCGTTGTGTTGAAAACGACACTATACTCAGCCGCAAATTGCTCACATGTTTCAAGCATTATCATGGCGGCGGTCAATGAGGGTGCAATCAACGACAGATCATCAGCATAACCAAGTGCCCCAACAAATTCATAATCAATATGACATCCAACTTTAGTGTGTGACAGACGGGTGAGTAGTTCATCCATATAAACACAGAATAGAATCGGAGACAGAACTGCGCCCTGCTTCACGCCGTTTGTACAGCTAAAGCAGTCCGAAATTTCATTATCCCATTGCACGCGCAATCGTTGCTGCGTAAACATGTTCAACATCATCTGTTAGCTTACAGTTATCTTGAGCCTCACATTGGTTCCGTATATATAATTTAGCATTATAATCAAACTCACTTGGTATATGTGATCACCTCGTTTGAGACTGCCAAGGACATCAAGCACATTTCGAATGATACCCGTTGTTGCTGCAACGCAATATGTCCAGATTTTCCTATCACACCTTTAAGTGCTAATTTGTCTGTCGTAACCTAGGGCAGCTATAGCCGGTTAAGCTTCGGGCGGTTTAGGCTATCGCTCATTGGGGTCAATTCGATAGCAAGACATGCGTATATCTGCAATCTTTTCTTATCGAGTCACTTTCGGATATGTGATCATTGCATATATATATATATATATATATATATATATATATATAGATATATATATAGATATATATATATATATATATAGATATATATATATATATATATATATATATATATATATATATCTATATAGATATAGATAGAGAGAGAGAGAGAGAGAGATATATATAGATATATAGAGATATATATATATCTATATATATATATATCTCTATCTCCTATCTATATATATAGATATATATCTCTCTATATATATATCTCTCTCTATATATATCTCTCTCTCTCTCTCTCTATCTCTATTATATATATCTATATATATCTATCTATCTATATCTCTCTCTTCTCTCTCTCTCTATATATATCTCTCTCTATCTCTATATATATATATATATATATATATATATCTCTCATTGAATCTGCAAATACTGCGCATTTATCGCTGTCTTAAAGATTGCTAGTACGTGCACAAGCAGTGAAATGAAGGTAAACCTTGCAAAATTTCCCCCCAGTAAAAAGGTTTCACATTGTCAGCTTTATTGAAGTATTGCTTTGTTGTTGCTGAACGTAAATATTTCAAACCTTTACTTCGTTTATTTCTCTCAGTAATGCACATTTTCTTGCACGGGAAGTTGCTTATTGATGATGAAGCGCTTGCATAATTAAGATATGCATGCAAAATCCGTGATTGTTCTAACGGCTCCTATATTAAGTCGAACTGATCTGCATACAATCTCACACTTTCATACTGCGCACTTGGCGTTGCGTGATACATGACTATCACATTGCTATTTCGTTTGTTTGCATTCATGACACATTTACATAACCCATAAGCCTTGTTGTAAGCAGCGGTAAACATGATTCAAGCCACCTATTCGCGGTTTTGAATGGAACAAATTTGCATTTGAGGAAATGCACTAAATCAGGGAAACGCACTCCGGCTTTTTTATTGACAGCATGCTTGAAGATATCATAAGCTTATCTAACACATTACTTCGAGAAAAGCCAATGATCTGGAGTATTTGTGTATCAACTGCAAGAGTGTGCAATTATGCAGGTATCTTAATAGTTGGCTTTGTGTTTAATCAATGATGGGCACAGCAGCGGTTTCTGGCAAAACAATATATCATGTCACATTTAAATTCCCTAATATAATCAATGCACTTTCATTTAACGATTTTGGTAAGTGAGACCTCCTCTAAATTTTGTGCAATGCCCCAAGTAATACAATCGGTAAATAATGAGCCAGTCGACATGAGAACGAGAGTTTGTAACCGACGATATTTCAGCGAAGATTGCTGCAGTCTTATTTGTTTGATCAAACGATACGAGCGGCTCATTCCGTCCTCTGCGATCGCTATTATTACAGCTGCTGGTTACCAAGTACATTTGCTAGCTGAAATGTTGGAAAACTAGCTCGTTTATCTGCACACAAGTGCCTTTGATGAAAGTGACCGATGTTTGTCACCTTTGCATTTTATAAATGCACGCAGTTCATTTATGAAATATATCCGCAAACATTTTCGCCAACATGATTTATTTAAACGTAAGGAAGGGACATGCTTAACCCTTCACAACATATGAGCGGACACAGACTAATTTCAAGTAAGTATTGGAGTCTATGTTAAGCAAAACCCAAGCAATAATCTTTTGCCCTTTGCTGTTAGTATTTGTGTTCCATTAACCTCCGGCTGGTTCATGTGCAGAAGAGTGTTGATCCACTCAATCTTGTGTCTCCAGGCAACCAGTGAAATTCTATTGAGCTAGCCATAAATTAGCTTGAGCATAATTGAGCATGGCTCACAATCCTGCATTGTATACTGCCCTATTGAAGCATTGCATTATGTGATCCTCCTGGGGGATTTGCAAAGCTTGATAATAACTGCTATTAAAATGTACACAAGTTGTTACACGGAGTCACTTCTTAGCAAGCTAGCGACTTTGAACTAGTAATACATGCTCCTTACCGGTAACAAACGATGTTTTGGATGAATTAGTCTATAATTTGGCAGTTAGAGTTGTCAATCAAACGTGGCAATAGTAATATATATATATATATATATATATATATATATATATATATATATATATATATATATATATATATATATATATATATATATATATAGATATATATATATATATATATATATATATATATATATATATATATATATATATATATATATATATATATATATATATATATATATATATATATATATATATATATATATATCTATATATATATATATATATATATCACTATAAGTGGACACTGGCTACCGAAATAAGCCCGAGTGGAAATGACGAATAAGTTCGCCAAAACTGTCATTACAGCTCAGCCAGAGCTGTAAAAGACGACTGATGTTTCCATGCCTCTCATTTTTTAACACTGTAGTGTCGCCTTCTTTGCATCATGTGTATGATCGATGGTCTTGCGAGTTGCGTTACAGCTCTTCGCCTGCGTTAATATTACCAGCAGTAAGCGACTTCTTGTAGGGATATTATGACGCCGCCTGGAGACCATTACCAGCATATCAAGCTCCAACGGTTAGATGTTTTGCAGTCTAGTGCGAACCTAACGTATTTCAATATTTCTACGCTAATATGCAGAGCAACTTGTCATGTAGTCTGTTGACAAATAAAACCGCCTACCAGTAAAGTTGAGATCCATATTCGGTAAGCTTGAAACCGTAAATGATGACCGACTATAGCTTCGGCAATCAGTGAAACGTCCCAGGTATGCACTCAAGACGCGAGCGTGTCAGGCGCAAGGACCGATCCCATATGCTGGGGTGTTGTTTATCTTCTTCTATCCATTTGGTTGGCAAGGCCATTTTATTCATTTACTATAAAATGAATTATGAGATGCCTATGGATCGTGTTTCACCTCAAGGACACAATACTATAGACTAAAATGGATGAATAGCGCAATCAGTTGAATATATATCAGCAGAATATATATGGCATATCAGTCTTGCTACCGGCTTTCGTCTGTAGCTATGACTATTGTCGACGACACTCACGTCACCAATTCGTACCCTACTGTGTTTCAACATCATTGGTTGACTCTATTCATTCAGCACAGGACATGATATGCTCCCGTGCTCAATATTAAGCAAGTACAACCACATGCTACTTGCATTACCATAGTGTGCCATAGTCAACAATAATACATCGTGTATCCCGTGGTTTAGACCAAACAGACAATCATCGTCCCGTGTCCATTTTAACATTCTTATGCACGTACATCATAGAATGGATCATTCGTTTGCTGTGGTTAACCCTTCAGAATGTCTATACCTACAGGGTATTAAACTCCTTTCTGTCATGTTCCGTGGAACTTCATACATTAATAACATAAGTAAGTACATTAGGATAATTTGAACGAGTGTTTCCAATGCATTCGCTTGTGATTGCAATCGTTTTAGATGCCCCTGCTTCGACTGCTGTCCGCATAACTATTTAATCGCCGGCAATTAGCTACCCTGTGATTGTCGGATAGGCGCCTTGCTGCTGACTTCTCGTACCAATGGCTACAGCGTACTAGGTTTAGAAAGTTCATTGTCATGGAATCATGAGAATCTTTGGAATGGAAATCTTCATTTCGTTTACTGAGTATATCGCTCGCGTCTATTGTGCCGATATACATCCAGTCGATCCATTAAATTGTCGATGATATTGTGTAGCTTAATCGCATAGGAATTCCTTAGTGGTGCTTTCAATAAGTTATACTAGAGAAGCATTAACGAATAAGCATGTTCTTCCTCCGAATTCAGCATAATCGCATAGAGAGATTTATGGTTTTAAGAACATTGATAAAACAGTCATTTATACCACTAACAATACTTTATTCTGTAAGTAATATAAATTTGCAAAATAACTATAATTTTGAAATATACACCCTTCTCTCGTCACTACTGTGTTGTTACCTGGTATAACAGATTCTTCATAGCAATATATGGCACAATATATTGCCGTTTGAATTATTAATTTACGTCGTGACTTCGATGATCAAGTACAATATCCCCATAGGCTAAAGCCATCTTCTGATTAAGCCCAAATCTATAATAGGTGTTCTGCCTATGTATGAGTACAGTGTGGCATCACAGCGACTGCCAAAGATATATATCAGAATGGTCAAGGGATATATAAGCACAACTGTCTCGTCAGCTTCAGATGGTCGCATGAAGATGATGACAAATGCTTGTGCTACGCAGTCGTTGGATTAACTTCGCCAAGTTTATGGATTCTAAGAAGCTGTAAATGAGAATATTTCGTATATATCATGTAGAGATGAAGGCATAATGAATCAAATAGGGTGTGCATTGCGCTTGAATAAGTAGTTCTGCATACAGTATAAGCGAATAAATATGTCGGTCTAATCCTGTTCAAGCCGGCTAGGTTTGCCAGATGTGTCGTGCACGCACTGTCATGTATTAACCGATTTATGACAGATCATTGGCTGCAGTGTCGAATCATTGATTAAGTTTGTTCGTAATTTTAATGGTAATGTATTCACTTAAGTCAAACATCCTAGATAATTGAGGCGATATAAATTTATTGAATGGTTGCGTTGTAAAACTACATTCGCCGGCAAAACAGCACCCACGCTAGCTACTTTTTACTCTAGGCGTTGTAGGCGTTACATAACTATCAATCAATGTATTGTTAATTGCACAATCATAAGGATATTGATGTTAACATGTATTCATCTTGTTCGCAAGCGTTGCATTGCTATATGTGTTAAACGCTTTTCCTGGGCAATATATCAATGGCCGCAAGATCATCTGTTATGGATATGAACATAAATTGTGTTGTTGGTTTGAATCAGGAAAATTTAACCGATGCAGCATCTCCTGCCGTAACACTTGGCGTGTGTTGCAGCATTTATTTTTCGGCAGCAACTGCGAACCGCAATAAATGCACTGAATTAACATGACACTAATTGCGGTTGGCAGCTCCGATCACTGAATCCAAGTTCGCTCCGAGTACATCAAGCTGGTCCTGTGTATGATCCGTGAAGGCAGTTATAACCCTCATATAGCATTGATTGGACAAATCACCATCACACGCCATGTATACACACCATATTGACGTTTACACGCTATACTGACATATACACGCCATACTGACGTCCACACGCCATACTGACATCTACACGCCATACTGACGTCTGCACTTAAACGATGTGACATGGCCCCTTATATTACCAATTAACATCGTCGAACAAATGGTACATTCACACCAGCGTATATGGCCAATATTCTCACTATTCTAAATTTACGCTCTCAGTCGGCAGGATATAAATGACTGCATACATCACAGTGTTGCGAGGGCCTATCCTTCACCTGATTCGTCCAAGGCGTCGTACATCGTAGTTCTGGGTAAAAGGCGCGATCGTATTTTGCACTTATCATATAAATATAAAGTAAAGTTGGTGCGATGGATTACTGAATTGCACACCCATATACTGTTACAGAATTGGGTCGATATTAAGTTCACGCATCAATGCGTGTAAGTATAATCTAGGTAGTGCGTTAAGATTCACACGGTAGCATTTGTTTATCGTTACATGGGCGTCGCTGTGGAACAGTAACCTCTTCAGTTATCAAATAATTTCACACAGTGAACAAGTGTATGGTTCTAAAACGTAAACAGAACGGGTGCGACTAACGAAAGTACGTGGGATTGGCATTTTAAGAATGTCGCCACCGTTAATAGACCTATCTCGTCCTAGCGTCACAACATACCCATGATCATGACAATAGAAGCATTTCCTGCCTGGCAATGAACATTGCAGCCTTCTTGCTAACCTATCTTATAATAACAAACTCTTTCCTTGTCTGCTCGAGCGATTGAATAAGTTATTAGAAAGCATCCTTTTTATAACATGAGCAAGTTGATAGGTACGTTAAATGTATTTGCCAGAAATGTTCTTTTGATCCTGGCAGTAGTCATATATTGACCTACCTCATAAAAAGGTCACGATAATTGGCATTCTGACAACCGCGAGTAAGAATGGGTCACTGATGAACAGGTTACATTGCTGAATAGTTCGCGTACCACATTGCTTAGTGGGTCAGCGACGTTGGTCACCATAACATTCACGTGAATCAACTAAAAGGAAATACACAATTGCAGACTGATTAATGCATGATTAATTCGAGAGGTCGTACTGTAAACACATCAAATAACTCAAATAGTAAATAAAGAGATGCATTATAAGATATGAATTGATGTCGCGTTAGCATAATGTCATCATCGTATGCACAGGCACTGGAATTCGGACATCATGATTTGTGATCTCCCTTGCATTATGATATAATATAACAAAGGGTAGGCAACATCCGACGATGAAAACGCAAGGGTTGCCCAGAAACCCGCCTCCCAATGCGCTTTTCGTACATAACTGCTGCACTACACATCACCCCGATGTTCACAAAACGATTCACTGTCGTTTATGTACCGCTTACAGCCTCTGTACATGTCGTGCATACGTATTATCAGCAGCATTCCGTCGAAAACTGAAAGAAAGGTAAGAGAACTGGGTCAACTTCATGCAGCTAGCCTCTCATTGGTCCGTTTTGGGCGAGGCAACGTTATTTCTAACGATGTAAACACAACGGTTCACAACGTGGTAATTACTGGCCAAGGCCAGTTTCGCATGAAGGCAGAAGCCTGTCAGGGAACGAAAGGATGAATGCCACATTCTCGCACCAGTGGTAGAATTATACTTGAATTTAATAATGCTCATTCTATATATAAATGTTTAAATCATGGGTATAACTAAAAAATGTGTCTTTTGTCGTATGCGCCAAATACGATAGTGGCCCCATCGTACAGATTGTTTATGTTTGTTGGACAGTGTAAGCAATAAAGAATGCTGACAGGACTCTAAATTGATATATATGATTTGGAGTATTTCGTTTGACTTACCAGTAAATCAAGTCTCCCATCTGGACGATTGAGATTAGCAAACTAATTGCTAAAAACTGCGAAATAGTCGTAAAAACACCAAATACACGTTGAGGTTTAGGAGCTTGAATCGCAATCAAATTTGCCAGGCACGTAAGCCAATGAGAGGCCAGCGGAATGACGTTGAACCAGTTTGCATGCATTTCCT
This sequence comes from Urechis unicinctus, assembly GCA_034190875.2. Classification (NCBI taxonomy): domain Eukaryota; kingdom Metazoa; phylum Annelida; class Polychaeta; order Xenopneusta; family Urechidae; genus Urechis; species Urechis unicinctus. The sequence goes on along the minus strand of CM067347.1, from coordinate 62,897,105 downwards.
TTAAGTTTTGGCAAAATCATGCGAACGAGCGTTGAAAAATCATCGAATAATGCGATATTAGACGTGTATGGAGGTTGTAAGCGGCAAAGAAATGACAATGAATCGTTATGTTAACTATTGAGGGATAAGTAGCGCTGCAGTTGTGTACGAATAGCGTGCTGGGACGCAGTTTTCTGGGCAAGCCTCGTGTTTTCATCGGCGGGTATTGCCTACCTCCCATTGTATATAATAAGTTAAATTAGGGAAATCATGATATCCGAACTTGAGTGCAAGGGATCGCAGGTACCATTTTTCAACTGTAGAATGACCCTTGAATCAAGGCGCAGCATGATATTGCCTTCGCAATGAGGCAATGTGCAAAGAACTATCTGCCCAGAGCACACAGCGGAAATTTTGGATTTAATTGGTTGCAGAATATAATCTTTTTATACGGGAGTGGAACATACAGTCCATTTCATATACGGTAAATCGGATATGCTTGATGGATTTATATCTCGACTGCTTGAAATTAAAGTTCTTTTGGTGAGGAAACTTGGCGATAAGATGCATTTGTAAGACAATAGGACAATAGAAGGCAATACGGATATAAATAGCTTGCAATAGCTTGGATGTGGTAAATTGACCAATGCACACTACCAATCATCCTCAGGAAATGGACATGGTGTGTTTTACAGGTAGATACCACCTTCAATCAATGCTGATGTCTCGACTACAAATGTGTGACTAATCGTGGAGTCAGTCTGTATAAATGCGATGTATATCCAATCGATCCCATTTATTAACTATTAAGTTTATACGCGAACCATTTTTATACTTGAGCCTGAAGGCAGTTTCACATTCGCAAAGTATCAGTTATGGTACAGGGGAGCTACTTAATACACGATCATGCGTAGACAATTACTCATTAAAACCGTTCCAGTAAGTTTATTTGGTGACTCAAAAAGAGCGATGGAAACCGGTGGATGGATGTGATAGTGTCATTGGATGCAGTGGGGCACCCCTTGTCACAAACAACCACACCAACAATCTACACACGCTGTTCAGGTCATCAATCCACCAAACAGTGCCCACTGTTATAAGCAACCTCACTGCCAGAAGCCGCCAAACATATTACATTCCTTAATGAATACGCAGTCCAATCCGATGGCCGCGCTGAAGCGATATTGGATCGGGCGTTAGCTGTCATGTGAATACCACTATGGTTTCTAAGCAACATCATTCCCACCTTAAGTCGTTGAATAACTCCATATCAATGCGGACAGTGAGGTGAAATCCCACTCCAGACCATCGATCATCCACATGGTGAGAAAATGATGTTACACTGTAGCTCTAAAGCAGACGAGCAGCTAAGCCTTGGCAATGATTTACAGCGATTTCGGGTGAATAAGGGTTTAGGTTAACGCAAGTCATCTTTTAAGACACTTCGGCCTAACTTTCGTGGTCGTTACATGTCTACGCAGATCTTTTGTATAAATAAATGATGTCCTCAGAGGCTGCAGCATCAAGTTATGAATAGATTTGTTTTTGTGTAAATACAATGACCGCTGTGTTGCATTAGTCATTAACTAAAATCTACTAATCGACTGCAGGGATGCATCATTCAAACAAACAAATTAATAGTCGGTTTAATAAGGCTGGTAAATTGTTCGGCTCCCTATAATGACCATGCGTATTAATATTAGATACATGGTATGGTATATTTTTAATGGATCTCGCCTCTGTTGTCTCATGCTCATCTTTTACTTATTGCCTCAGCCATTGTAAGAATTTGGATGTAGCTCATCATACGTTGCAATACGCAATCGATTTCTTCGCTAGAAACAAGCAGTCCGAGGTAGTTGCCGTCTAGGCCAAAATTCCTTGCTGTTAATGAAGGTGTATTATAGAAACAGCAGTGCCGTGACCTGGTGGAGAAGCACGTCGCTATTTTCCTTGAGTTTTGTAGAGTTCGTATATTGTCCTAATCTACCGGTCGATGCTGCTGGTATTCTGTTACCAACTGCTCATATTTATTAAACGGCGGTCATTGGTATGGTAAAACAGAACGATCCCCATTCACATGCTACTAATTGGTCGTGTTTAAGCAATTGTGCTTTAGTTCAGACAAATTAAATGTACTGTATGGTTAACAGCTATGTCCAGACATGGTGCAATCGATATTGGGATGACCCCAACAAACACCTCACGAAATGCCTCCAGTAGGTATCTGCATATTGAACGAAACGAGTTTACCTATCTGTGTACAACACAATATTTGTACTACTGATGTACGTGGTCATTATACGCTGGTAACAATATGCTAAAATGTCTACAGCAAGGTAACTTCCATTAACTACAATGAACTCATTCAATGTTTTGTTGGGTATTAGCGGTACCTATTTATATATTGCTCAAGTCCTGCGCTGAGGTAAGTGCAAAATACCCGAATATGCCTCACAATAAATACAATGAGAAGTGAAAAGCTTAGAAGAAATTACCTACTGACTGTAAATGATGCTCATATATAGTAGACACAATGGTTATCATTGTCCCTTTTAAGTCATTTCATCAAATAAACATACTGGAACGGTAACGCGTCATCAATTCATATTTTATTATTTATCTTTTAATTCACTTATTTAGTTATTTGCAAGTTTTGTCATTTGAAATTGCTCGTTGATGTATGACGACAAGACGCTATTAAACTTCTACCAGCATTCGGCATGACACATGCTTTGATAAGGAATTTAGCTTGAATTGTTATAACAGGATAATCCAATTGGCTTGAATATATCGTCATTACACTGTCGGTATATTTCACCTGGGCACGACATGCTGTTAATCGTCACAGGATGTCCTGGCAAACGTCTTGGTGGTCGTATAATCTTACATTGCATATAAGAGCTACAGCGGCTGCGACTTCACACATAAACGCAGTAAAATACCAGGCTCCTAATTGCAATTATTTAGGTGGCACGACCGGCAAGTAATTAGATAGCCGATGGTATAATATCAGCGATGTCGCGTGATGATCATATCCTTCCTTGTCATGATTTAATTTTGTAAGTTACATGTTCAATGAGCTGCGCTATTGAAGAACCAGGTATTATAGGATGACGGCCTCATTATTATAATGCAAAGTACAAGCCATAATTGCGTAAGGATCCAACATTAGGCATGCCAAAAAGTGCTTGATGTGGCTACTGCATCATGTACCATCTCAAGTAAACTGTCTTCCCCCGAGATTTAATGTCAACATGCTCATTGTATATAAATTATCTTAACGATGTATGTCACTACGAATACATATTGACGGGTATTACATTTCAATTTGGGCTGCCGATAGACTGAAACATGGTCTAATTATCCTACATTAAATTTCCCAACGTGGTGTCGTGAGATTCTACAGTGGACATGCATATGCGATTATCAACTTGTCAATCCTGTCGCCAACCTACCTTGATCATTGCTGTTTGTGAGTTGGTGTGTTTGTTTTGAGAACCGTTTCTTTGCAAACAAGTCGCAATTGTTTTTTAATTACTTGGCCACCATAATAAAGCAGAACCGAGTCTTTAAAAAAATGTACATCATTGTGTAGCTTTATTTAATTGTTTTTGTCAGATATATGTTGTTGTAACAGATTGCTTTTCCGAGTGCCAAGGGTTGAAAAATCGTTGTATCATTCCAATATACTTTCCATCGCCCACAAAATATATGATAACTGTCCGATGGCAATACAGGTCAAGTGAAAGGTTGTTAGTAACAGCGTTAGTTTCATCATCAAATGTCATGGATGTTGATAGCGTCATTTCCGCGTACGAACGCATCAAAGTTTTTGAAAAATACCCAAAGTTTAACTACCAATATCTCCGTGTATAACTCCTTGATTTTAATAAGGTGGATATATTTTAGCAGTTAAATTCAATTACATACTGTTCGCGAAACATCTTATCTTTTTTGAAATAATTCGGCCACAATGATGCGTAGAAGCCTATAATTTGTTTTACCTTGAGGCCAAAGTCATTGTAAATGTGAAAATCTAGAATCCCGATTATTTTCGTGTACTATTTATAATCTTTACCAAATTTACACCATTTTGTGGCTTTATTCAATTGCAAACTTCTGTTGTGATAACAAATGAGTGGTTTTCCCGAGCGCCTAACGTCAATTTGTTTTAGTATCGGTTAAAACTTGAACATTATATGGCTACAAAAATTGCGTCGAACGATGACTTCATGGAGGTTGACGACGATTCCATAAGTTTAGTACCCAAATAACCGCATGTAATACTTTTACTTTAGAAAAAGGTTTGCATATTTAAGTTTTATTTATTTGCTAACTTTGTCGCATGTCGTGTAAATAATGCATTGTTAACATATTTGCAGCATGTTAAAAATTTCGGGTAGCCAAAATCTGTAATTCGTTTAATTCGTAAATGACAAGCCAATTATCGTTCAATCTTATAAAAACCTGAACTTTTTTGAGAGCTGAAATCATTACCAAACATTTGTAAGAACATGTGCTATTAAATATCCGTCGCTCTCGAAGCGCATTCAGTTGAAATTTGCTTTGTTTGTTTGATAAATCGATTTTTGGCAGGCGATTCAGGTCGCAATTAGGAAAATTCTATGTAAAACTGATTTTGAACGAAATGCTTGTATGGTTATTGTTTTCACCGAAGGTAACTCGTCACCAAGCTCATTGATTGGTAAATGTTATTCTTGAATATCTGCAGCTTAGCTGTATATATATATATATATATATATATATATATATATATATATATATATATATATATATATATATATATATATATATATATATATATATATATATATATATATATATATATATATATAATATCTATTCGCAACACGAAAACACTCTATTAATGTATACTTGCATAACGAGTGCCGTGTTAACAATCGCTTCATTATTCACGGGATAGATTCCAAATGTAAACACCAAGTAATATAGGGTCAAACAATTTGCTATTAGGAGTCCATCAACCGAATTAATGCGATTTAGGGATCGAAAGGTCGCCAGCGGAATTGTGTTGCAACGCATTTAGAATTGTTAATATCCATTAGCCAGAGCTAACTAAGGGTGGACTTCATCAGATAACTTGCTAACTCGTTCATGGAGGCTTTGCAGCCCGCTGACGAGTGTCATGGAAAGCAGATAATAAACGCCAGTTTATTCACAGGATGGATTCCAAAGTTAGCAAACACTAAGTAGCTAATGTAGAGTCAAACAATTTGCCATTAGGAGTCCATCTACGCAGTTCAACGCAGGACAATTTCATTGTGCCAATAATCATCTTGGTCTAATAAGTTTAAAAACCTCGCCGGCTCAGGAACATTATTTGCATGAACTGAAGCACTGGCTTGCATTGATTTCAGTTTAGCATGTTTACTACCTGCACGATGACAGGGCCGTATATACTAGTTATGTCAAGCCAACATCTATACTCCTGCTTACGTTAGCAAGATATATTCTTCAAACATAATTCTCGTCATTGATCATAACGAAGCGCCAGCTGCAGAGCTGATCCATGTGACGTGGCATAGCGCGGCCAATATTCGTAAGATATAGTGAGCCTCCGCCTAGAGGAAACTCATTTCGCGGGGCGTTCTATGTGCTGCTTAACTCGCCTGTCCGATATACGCAATATCATCAAAAGTCTATTAAAGGTCAGCTTCGTCAAATTAATTACTTAATCAGCTGCTCGAGATTACGACATAGAGACATGCTTGATGTCATAGAAGTAGCAGTTTCGTGAGGCCGTCATTGTCATTGTTATAGAGCCAATCCCACAATCTATGCCATGAGTGTTGAAACCATCAGTATATATATTACAATTGGTGTGTAACCATACTAAATAACCTCAATGCAATCAGGACATATTCGCAGCTAAGCAGATCCAATCCCAAATGTAAAGACGCTGATGGGCACGGCAAATAATTTCTAGACTGAACAGACTACTTGAGACAACTTGATGTTTTAACGATGACGCTGACGAATCAACAAATCATTGCATCACTAACGATACATATTCGTAATTATTTGTACCTTATTATCAAAGACCAAGATTCCTAGATAGACACATAGCTGATGTATATCAGCACTTATGTTTCCTGTAAAGAGACTATTTTAACGAAGAGAAGGGCGGGATGAACGATGTATATGATTTACTAGTAAATCTCCAACAGAAAACCTAGTATCATCCTGCCGCGGTAGCGAGCCAACAAAATGAAAGTTGTGAGCCAACCAAATGAAAGTGGGAGAGGCAAATGACGAAACATTTAGTAAAGCATACCATATGGAATGGATTGCAGCCTAGTAATCTACACAAAAGGTCTTGCCTTGCTCAATTATTGGCACACATTACCCAAATGGGATTATTTTGTGAACATTCTCTCTTCAAAGACATTGTAAATAACCACGATTCATTATCAGTATAGACCACCATTCGCGGACAACTACATCAAGTTAGCTACTTTTTGTGTTATAACACCGATAACCTTTCACTTCACGATAATATGCAAAACAATTATTTGCTCGCTATAGTAATTTGATTAGCATGTTGTGGCACCAAGATATCCACATTACCGGGCGATGTGGCTTATATATGTGCCAGCCATGGATCATAAAACGCTTACGACATTTTGGTGTTACTTTGCAGCCCCGGCCTATGCTGGCAAAGCATTACTCCGGTCAAGCACCTAATTACGCGATTAATGACCACTGCAAATGTATTAGGGTCCAAACGCGCCAGGGTGCAATAAGATTGAACAATAACCAGTGTATTGAGAATATAACGAAAGCCCATTGCATATGTGCTTGACTTGCGTAATAATATAGCCAAAACATACGCAACGCCTACTTTCTGCTGGTTAAAGATGGTATTTGCTCTTGCAGATTTCTCAGAATAACAAACAGCCATCGGGGATGCAAAATCGGTCTGAAACCTTTACGATATCTAGACTGAACATTGGTATCACGGACATATTGCAGCTACTATTTGTGTGTCAACGGTTTGACCAGACGAACATATCTATTGTGGTTCGATGCAGTTGAATCGTGATTTTGTTATTTTGCTTATTTTGAAAATGCACACCGAATCAGGACATTACACTTATTCGTGCCTATGTGTACCAAGAGTGGTATCGCTGTTTCGGACTAAGTGTCCCGACTAATACATCTGTTAACATATCATGTGTAACATCACATCATCACACAAAAAACACGATATATTGCAGCAAGGATTTCCATGCAGTTGCAGAAAATAGATTGTATTTACAAAATATCCTAGCAGTATTCTAACTTATGAAACATACTACAGGTCGGCCATCTTTAGCTTGACGCTAAAATACTATTGACGTCGACACCGAAAGTGTTGAGTCTTGGGTTTAAGTGCGAGATATTCTCCTACGTATGGTAAAACAGAATATTCTCCTACGTATGGTAAAACAGAACGATCCCCATTCACATGCTACTAATTGGTCGTGTTTAAGCAATTGTGCTTTAGTTCAGACAAATTAAATGTACTGTATGGTTAACAGCTATGTCCAGACATGGTGCAATCGATATTGGGATGACCCCAACAAAGACCCAACAACACCTCACGAAATGCCTCCAGTAGGTATCTGCATATTGAACGAAACGAGTTTACCTATCTGTGTACAACACAATATTTGTACTACTGATGTACGTGGTCATTATACGCTGGTAACAATATGCTAAAATGTCTACAGCAAGGTAACTTCCATTAACTACAATGAACTCATTCAATGTTTTGTTGGGTATTAGCGGTACCTATTTATATATTGCTCAAGTCCTGCGCTGAGGTAAGTGCAAAATACCCGAATATGCCTCACAATAAATACAATGAGAAGTGAAAAGCTTAGAAGAAATTACCTACTGACTGTAAATGATGCTCATATATAGTAGACACAATGGTTATCATTGTCCCTTTTAAGTCATTTCATCAAATAAACATACTGGAACGGTAACGCGTCATCAATTCATATTTTATTATTTATCTTTTAATTCACTTATTTAGTTATTTGCAAGTTTTGTCATTTGAAATTGCTCGTTGATGTATGACGACAAGACGCTATTAAACTTCTACCAGCATTCGGCATGACACATGCTTTGATAAGGAATTTAGCTTGAATTGTTATAACAGGATAATCCAATTGGCTTGAATATATCGTCATTACACTGTCGGTATATTTCACCTGGGCACGACATGCTGTTAATCGTCACAGGATGTCCTGGCAAACGTCTTGGTGGTCGTATAATCTTACATTGCATATAAGAGCTACAGCGGCTGCGACTTCACACATAAACGCAGTAAAATACCAGGCTCCTAATTGCAATTATTTAGGTGGCACGACCGGCAAGTAATTAGATAGCCGATGGTATAATATCAGCGATGTCGCGTGATGATCATATCCTTCCTTGTCATGATTTAATTTTGTAAGTTACATGTTCAATGAGCTGCGCTATTGAAGAACCAGGTATTATAGGATGACGGCCTCATTATTATAATGCAAAGTACAAGCCATAATTGCGTAAGGATCCAACATTAGGCATGCCAAAAAGTGCTTGATGTGGCTACTGCATCATGTACCATCTCAAGTAAACTGTCTTCCCCCGAGATTTAATGTCAACATGCTCATTGTATATAAATTATCTTAACGATGTATGTCACTACGAATACATATTGACGGGTATTACATTTCAATTTGGGCTGCCGATAGACTGAAACATGGTCTAATTATCCTACATTAAATTTCCCAACGTGGTGTCGTGAGATTCTACAGTGGACATGCATATGCGATTATCAACTTGTCAATCCTGTCGCCAACCTACCTTGATCATTGCTGTTTGTGAGTTGGTGTGTTTGTTTGAGAACCGTTTCTTTGCAAACAAGTCGCAATTGTTTTTTAATTACTTGGCCACCATAATAAAGCAGAACCGAGTCTTTAAAAAAATGTACATCATTGTGTAGCTTTATTTAATTGTTTTTGTCAGATATATGTTGTTGTAACAGATTGCTTTTCCGAGTGCCAAGGGTTGAAAAATCGTTGTATCATTCCAATATACTTTCCATCGCCCACAAAATATATGATAACTGTCCGATGGCAATACAGGTCAAGTGAAAGGTTGTTAGTAACAGCGTTAGTTTCATCATCAAATGTCATGGATGTTGATAGCGTCATTTCCGCGTACGAACGCATCAAAGTTTTTGAAAAATACCCAAAGTTTAACTACCAATATCTCCGTGTATAACTCCTTGATTTTAATAAGGTGGATATATTTTAGCAGTTAAATTCAATTACATACTGTTCGCGAAACATCTTATCTTTTTTGAAATAATTCGGCCACAATGATGCGTAGAAGCCTATAATTTGTTTTACCTTGAGGCCAAAGTCATTGTAAATGTGAAAATCTAGAATCCCGATTATTTTCGTGTACTATTTATAATCTTTACCAAATTTACACCATTTTGTGGCTTTATTCAATTGCAAACTTCTGTTGTGATAACAAATGAGTGGTTTTCCCGAGCGCCTAACGTCAATTTGTTTTAGTATCGGTTAAAACTTGAACATTATATGGCTACAAAAATTGCGTCGAACGATGACTTCATGGAGGTTGACGACGATTCCATAAGTTTAGTACCCAAATAACCGCATATAATACTTTTACTTTAGAAAAAGGTTTGCATATTTAAGTTTTATTTATTTGATAACTTTGTCGCATGTCGTGTAAATAATGCATTGTTAACATATTTGCAGCATGTTAAAAATTTCGGGTAGCCAAAATCTGTAATTCGTTTAATTCGTAAATGACAAGCCAATTATCGTTCAATCTTATAAAAACCTGAACTTTTTTGAGAGCTGAAATCATTACCAAACATTTGTAAGAACATGTGCTATTAAAATATCCGTCGCTCTCGAAGCGCATTCAGTTGAAATTTGCTTTGTTTGTTTGATAAATCGATTTTTGGCAGGCGATTCAGGTCGCAATTAGGAAAATTCTATGTAAAACAGATTTTGAACGAAATGCTTGTATGGTTATTGTTTTCACCGAAGGTAACTCGTCACCAAGCTCATTGATTGGTAAATGTTATTCTTGAATATCTGCAGCTTAGCTGTATATATATATATATATATATATATATATATATATATATATATATATATATATATATATATATATATATATATATATATATATATATATATATATATATATATATATATATATATATATATATCTATTCGCAACACGAAAACACTCTATTAATGTATACTTGCATAACGAGTGCCGTGTTAACAATCGCTTCATTATTCACGGGATAGATTCCAAATGTAAACACCAAGTAATATAGGGTCAAACAATTTGCTATTAGGAGTCCATCAACCGAATTAATGCGATTTAGGGATCGAAAGGTCGCCAGCGGAATTGTGTTGCAACGCATTTAGAATTGTTAATATCCATTAGCCAGAGCTAACTAAGGGTGACTTCATCAGATAACTTGCTAACTCGTTCATGGAGGCTTTGCAGCCCGCTGACGAGTGTCATGGAAAGCAGATAATAAACGCCAGTTTATTCACAGGATGGATTCCAAAGTTAGCAAACACTAAGTAGCTAATGTAGAGTCAAACAATTTGCCATTAGGAGTCCATCTACGCAGTTCAACGCAGGACAATTTCATTGTGCCAATAATCATCTTGGTCTAATAAGTTTAAAAACCTCGCCGGCTCAGGAACATTATTTGCATGAACTGAAGCACTGGCTTGCATTGATTTCAGTTTAGCATGTTTACTACCTGCACGATGACAGGGCCGTATATACTAGTTATGTCAAGCCAACATCTATACTCCTGCTTACGTTAGCAAGATATATTCTTCAAACATAATTCTCGTCATTGATCATAACGAAGCGCCAGCTGCAGAGCTGATCCATGTGACGTGGCATAGCGCGGCCAATATTCGTAAGATATAGTGAGCCTCCGCCTAGAGGAAACTCATTTCGCGGGGCGTTCTATGTGCTGCTTAACTCGCCTGTCCGATATACGCAATATCATCAAAAGTCTATTAAAGGTCAGCTTCGTCAAATTAATTACTTAATCAGCTGCTCGAGATTACGACATAGAGACATGCTTGATGTCATAGAAGTAGCAGTTTCGTGAGGCCGTCATTGTCATTGTTATAGAGCCAATCCCACAATCTATGCCATGAGTGTTGAAACCATCAGTATATATATTACAATTGGTGTGTAACCATACTAAATAACCTCAATGCAATCAGGACATATTCGCAGCTAAGCAGATCCAATCCCAAATGTAAAGACGCTGATGGGCACGGCAAATAATTTCTAGACTGAACAGACTACTTGAGACAACTTGATGTTTTAACGATGACGCTGACGAATCAACAAATCATTGCATCACTAACGATACATATTCGTAATTATTTGTACCTTATTATCAAAGACCAAGATTCCTAGATAGACACATAGCTGATGTATATCAGCACTTATGTTTCCTGTAAAGAGACTATTTTAACGAAGAGAAGGGCGGGATGAACGATGTATATGATTTACTAGTAAATCTCCAACAGAAAACCTAGTATCATCCTGCCGCGGTAGCGAGCCAACAAAATGAAAGTTGTGAGCCAACCAAATGAAAGTGGGAGAGGCAAATGACGAAACATTTAGTAAAGCATACCATATGGAATGGATTGCAGCCTAGTAATCTACACAAAAGGTCTTGCCTTGCTCAATTATTGGCACACATTACCCAAATGGGATTATTTTGTGAACATTCTCTCTTCAAAGACATTGTAAATAACCACGATTCATTATCAGTATAGACCACCATTCGCGGACAACTACATCAAGTTAGCTACTTTTTGTGTTATAACACCGATAACCTTTCACTTCACGATAATATGCAAAACAATTATTTGCTCGCTATAGTAATTTGATTAGCATGTTGTGGCACCAAGATATCCACATTACCGGGCGATGTGGCTTATATATGTGCCAGCCATGGATCATAAAACGCTTACGACATTTTGGTGTTACTTTGCAGCCCCGGCCTATGCTGGCAAAGCATTACTTACTCCGGTCAAGCACCTAATTACGCGATTAATGACCACTGCAAATGTATTAGGGTCCAAACGCGCCAGGGTGCAATAAGATTGAACAATAACCAGTGTATTGAGAATATAACGAAAGCCCATTGCATATGTGCTTGACTTGCGTAATAATATAGCCAAAACATACGCAACGCCTACTTTCTGCTGGTTAAAGATGGTATTTGCTCTTGCAGATTTCTCAGAATAACAAACAGCCATCGGGGATGCAAAATCGGTCTGAAACCTTTACGATATCTAGACTGAACATTGGTATCACGGACATATTGCAGCTACTATTTGTGTGTCAACGGTTTGACCAGACGAACATATCTATTGTGGTTCGATGCAGTTGAATCGTGATTTTGTTATTTTGCTTATTTTGAAAATGCACACCGAATCAGGACATTACACTTATTCGTGCCTATGTGTACCAAGAGTGGTATCGCTGTTTCGGACTAAGTGTCCCGACTAATACATCTGTTAACATATCATGTGTAACATCACATCATCACACAAAAAACACGATATATTGCAGCAAGGATTTCCATGCAGTTGCAGAAAATAGATTGTATTTACAAAATATCCTAGCAGTATTCTAACTTATGAAACATACTACAGGTCGGCCATCTTTAGCTTGACGCTAAAATACTATTGACGTCGACACCGAAAGTGTTGAGTCTTGGGTTTAAGTGCGAGATATTCTCCTACGCCGGAAAACCAAGTCCATTTCCGGTGTTATGTTTTATCGGTTTCGATTATGATCGGGCTATCGAAACTTATGCTGTTTGTTTTATTGATCAAATGATTGGTAGCGACATAACAGCAATCTAGGAATCATTCGGGGTGTCAAAGTGGTTTTCTAACATATATCATTGATATGAAAGAATTCTTTCATATCATGAAAAGTAGCTTGATTGCAATTGTAGGGGGCTACAATGCTTATATGTCTCAAAAGATGATCTTCGTCGAAGTCTTAACCTTCCGGAATTAACCATTATAGGCGCCGTGAAAACAGCCCATTAGCTTGTAAATAAAACCATGCAAACACGAAACATTGGTGGCCTTGAGGCAGCCCTACCAAAGAGTTTATAGCTGCGCTAAAAGAGCTCACTCGAGGATTCCGCCCGAGGAACTATGTAGAGACGCCACCTGTTTGCCGAAGCGTTATTGTCCGCGCGTCTCATTGTAGCGTCTCTTAAAACCACGTGGAATGCTCTGCTTACTTTGGAGCTTAAGTAGATTTGACCAATCAGATGACTCCATATCTTTAGCTGCCGCCGTGCCCCGAGACGTTGGATCAGCAGTCCCATGTGCTTTTGCTGATTTCATGGTGCCTGATGTCGGCGGTGTCTTTCGAGTAATTTTATAATCGTCACGCAGCTCAGCTTAGCTATAAACTCTTTGCTCGACACCTTCGCACCACCCTGACATGCCAAAAATGTTTATGTCTACCCCAGGCCAGTTTCTTTCCTTTAGACATTTATTGACAATCCGAAACTACCATCCACAGCGCGGGCATGAAAGATTGAGGATCGTAAACTGCGCGGATACTGTTAGAGGGGGGAACTGTGTTTCATAATTGATCACGTTGATATTTATTTAGTAGAGTACTTGCTATTTTCGCACTTCATGAGCCTATTGTGCGACGCGTTATGACTGCGGCAAGGCTCTGTGAAAAGACATTTTTCCCGCTCGCAACAATCGCTGTGACGTCAACCCAGTATTCCCATGTGCTTTTGTTTGTGTAACGGTAGTGCCACCCTATGATTGTAATGTATTATAATTAGGGAAGCGATCACCGCAGAGCCACTCGAAGTGAACCCTCTTAGCGTAGCTATAAACTCTTTGGCCCTACAACCAACATGATTCGCTAATAGATGAAAAATGTGAAAGGTTCTATAATCGCAAGTAGTTTGAAGTCTTTACGAAGACCACGAAGTAGGTAACAGTAAACAGATGGCTCGAATGGCTTATCTATACTATATCCAAGAGAAGAAACATAACAGCACCTAATGAATCATTTGGGGATAACTAGTATGAAGAACCTGTTAAAACGCCGTTATGAGGCATCCATCATCGCATATTAGTGGTGGAATAGTAATGGTAACGCTTGATGTTATTGTGTTGGCGGCTGGCAACATTATGGATTCGGAATACATACATGCTTACCTGTAACATGGTTAATTGAAAGTTGGATTTTTGAATATTCAAAATCGATCAGTAGGCATGGTCTGTTTCTGTTGTCAACAATATCGCATTTAATCAATAAAAGCATGGCTTTATTTATCATCAATAACCATTCACTTGTCGGCGATATAACTAATTGCAACCGAATCAAATCTAATTCAAACACCGAGAGGCTGGCGTGAGTTATCTGTCGACGGTGTGTATGAGTTGTTTGCTTTGTATACCAGGAGAGGCATATATGACATTCACTTTACAACCTCTCGATGACACTACCCTTACATGCAATCGATGTATCCCTTTTTGAGAGAAGATGTTCACCAATACGGTTTTTTGACTAATACTACCCTGAACCTGATAAATATGAGAGGAATTGGAGCATAAGTCGAAGGGAACTGAAAAGTCGGCGCCCTGGTGATTATTAAGGATGTAGCATGTCATTCGTGATGGCGGCTCGGCCTCATTCAGGTGCCCTCTGTCCTTCTATTTTGCAAATATGTAAGAATGTTGTATGGCAATGATACTGCTGCATCATATAGTTAGAGGACATGATGATGCATATTATGAAAGATTTAATCTTTGCTACAAATATAGCTTATTCTAGCGGAAGCTTTGCAATGATCAATCACTCTCTATGCAAATGGACAAGTAGGGCATATATTGGACCTCTTTTATTGTATTGTGCTTCTGCGGCGCGAGCAGGAAGCATGGTTAGCATTTTACTTAATGGACACCACGAGGAGCCGGTCTCGGAAAAATTGTGATGGGCATTTTCATATGATTGAACCATTGTCTATTACTGTCCACGTCGAATAAGCTTTTTTAGACAGTCAGTGTGTGTGCGTGGGTGTGATGTGTTTGAGTCTTTATATATTCAATACCAATGCCCTCGATATGCATCACAAGGCTCATCAACAAAATGCAAAGGTTCAGCCAATGTCGTAATGGTAGCGTGATATACTTCTTGTTGCAATGCATAGCAATATAAGCCGGAAGGCAATCCAGCACTGCACGACAAGGGAGAACGGTGCGAATGTTCAGCAGCGAGCGAACAATTGTCGACGCATAGAATAGCCTTAGCAATCTGCTATTATTACTCCGGCTATATCATGCACAACCATATACGGCATCATGATCTAGGTTAACACCAACTCTACATATATGGTTTCCAATTAGTGAATATATTGGCTGCGTGCGGAAACAGAAAAGTCTAAATGGAATTCCACAAAGCTGCCACCTTGGCATTTACAGTACTGCAGCGCTAGGTGAACCCTAGTTATTTAGAACTTCACCATTCGTGTCGCGCTCAAAATTCACAATCATAAATATAAGCATAATATAAAAATGCATAGAGAATCGCTTTCTCTTTTTTGCGCCCCTATACGCCTCATCATGCTGTTTTAGTAAAAGTGCTCCGTAACTAGTTTTAGCTGCGGAAGTCGTCTCGCAAGTACATAGCATGCACATATGAAATTCAATTTCAAATTTCATGTTGAGTTTAGTAAATCAGTATAATTAAAGTAGGCCATAGTTAAAGCAGCATTATGAGGTTATTTCTACTCGAGGGAAGGTGATTTATAGCGACGTGTGCTAAAACGGAACCAAGCCTTTCATCTTAGTTGTCATTAAGTGGCGTCATTAATTAGGAGTCATGCAACAGTAATGGAGGCTAGAAGGCAATCAGTTAAGTTTTTTTATTTACCTTGCCTTACCTGCTACCAGAGGCAACCCATTTCCTTCATCAATACTTTCAAGTTGTTCTGATATAATCTAGCATGAATGCCTCCAGTAAGTATTTAAAAGAGTCTTTGTTAGCTGCAATGAAAACAATCTAATCACGCAGCAGAATTGTTAGAGAAGCACATAATTCTGCTATGCATGTATTTTACTTCTAAACAAAAGCGGTTAACCTTTAGGCATAATTGCCTCGATATTACGCCATTTTGTTTGTTGTATTGATTGCCTGTATTTTCTACTCTGTGTGATAAGCTCTTAATGACGCACTGATGTGAATGTCATTTGGAGTGAGACAGATATGGCCGAATGTCTATCGTCTTCGTTGTTCATGTAATGCAATCTACATGGAAGTTTTATTGAATAAGCTGCAGAATCCCACCAAATGGTGAATACATCATTTCATTGTGTCTCAAGTCTGCAAATCTGGCTTATATTACTGCAAACTACTTATGTTTCGCTTGATAATGTAACCTTTGATTGCACAGCATTATATAAACCTTGGTGTTCTGAAAGCCAACTTAAGCTGGCACACTTGCTGCACAGAGAAGTGTAACTGCTCGGGTCTCGCGACTACAATTACCATCCACTTTTGCACCGCGAGATATGTCATATTCTACAGCAATATCCATTCCGCGTACGTTTTCGTAATTGTTAATAAGTATGCCGTCTATAGTATCACATATACGCATTCAGTGATCCGCTGGAGAACAAACGTATGCTACCTGATGTAATGAAGTTTCAGTTCGCGGTTGTCATATTAACCACGAAGTATCACCATCAGCATGCAGTACAATAGGGTGCATATAATAGGTGTAGTTTAAGGAGACTACCGGTAGTCATTTGGGGTATTTGATCGGTGGTGCAACTTAACGAGTTGTAAATTATTACACGTCACTTGACGTCAGCTGGTCGGCCGCTTTTTGCTCCCTATAAACGTCGTTTCACGATATTTAGGAGAGCGAATGGCACTACCTGCGTCATGCTCATCCACTGAAACACCTAATTACTAGGCGCTTGTACCTAAGTGCCATATTCCGTGGCAAGATTAAAATGTCGTCACTGTGTAAGTGTCTCCGTCACGACTGGAAGCAGTAGCCCGCGTAATGAATTGCTTTGTATCGATAAATGTAGAGATATGGGATACAGCGTTTAGTTTTCATGAACTAGACTGAGCGTTTGTTAAGACGTCATCTGCTTCATCATTTTAAAGTGATATAGCTTTTTATCCTTAGGAAGAGTATAACATCTGCTTGCTATATATGTTGCACAATATACATGGAACTTATTGCCCAAAGGTGGAATGGAATACTTTTACGACAAGATCACAGATTATTAAGCAAACATACCGAGGGAATCGCATATTTTATTTTCAAGTCGACCTTGCCTTGCTTAGTTCTTAGAGAACGTTGCCGACATTGGAACCTTGTAGATGTTTTAAACTTAGCCTGTTACAAATGGTACACATTGCAAAGGCACGACCATGAACCACGAAATGGCTGCGAAATGGAAGGCCGAACCTGTAAAATTAATGCCGCTGAATCAAATAGGATGGACCAAATTAATGACGTCCCGAAAACGCAAGTCGCAAGGGCTTTTTCCATTTTTCAACATAGTTATTGCGTAATAATAAGCATCATCATCGATGACACCAACATTACTCCAGTAAGGAACCAAATATTTTAAACCTGTCCCGCTTACAATTGATCTATATTCCATTGGACCTGGTTATTTGAAACATTACAGTGTTTAATATAAGACTGTAATACTGATGATACTTTCACCTAAATATTATATAAAGGCTAGGCGCTAAGTAAAATTTTAATCATTTCCGGGAAAATGCCTATTCTGTCAAATACATCTTCAGATGATATACTTGCCGGTAAAAAAATAATAACCCTAAAGTACCGAGGCAGTTTTAGGATTTCAAAACATAAACAGCTTAATGCAACAAATTTATCTCTCTCAGTTATGATGATTTAGCCACTCGCAAAGTTTTATAGAATAAAATGCGCATAATTACTAACTTAACTTTTGCAAAGATGTACATATAAATGCCCATCTATATGGTCACTGTGTGTTCGTTCGTAATATTTGACCTTCGCTTCTCCAAGAAATAATACATCAGTTACAAAAGGCATATTATGCGGGGTTATGATTGCCGTAGCCGGAGATACAAGTCTATTGCTTAGTCGTTTTGACAAATAGTTTGCTGTATTCAAAGACAATTATAGCTGACAATGAACATTGCATTAAACTGTGAATTCAATTTTAATATTACTTGCTGATGCGTCTGAGCATCTAGATCATTGGCTGTCAGCCGGAAGACAATATACCACTAATGTAGCAATTTGAAAAAAAAATGTTTATCAAATCAATTAAGTTATAGTTTTCTTTTATGTCATAAACTGATGTAATTCAGTGTGCGCGAGAATATTCAGATATAGGGTCCTACTACAAGAGCGATCTCTGACGCCATACAGAAGTTCACTGACTATCTGATTTCCAGAAGGATCATCAATGGGAATTATGACGGTGACACGCCGATGAATAGACTGCAAGCGCTGCTCAGGTTGTACGTTATCTTAAACAAAGCACAATGACCTGTTTTATTCAGAATAAGGCGTTTATTGTTTAATGTTCTAAACTGACAATGTGCAGCTCAGTCACCCTTGCCTACGTAACCAGAGAGGGAATTTGAAGCCGACCTCGTCGAAACAGGTTAGATGTGGTTTCCTATAGGGATGTTCAAATTACCTTTGCAACATTAAGAGTAGAAAATATGGCAACTTTCAACAAACCAAAATTTGATGCATTATGCAGCTAGCATTAGACGACGCTTTGACACGCTATGCTTATTACCGGAATTTAATATCTATTCTTTAAGTACTTAAATCACACGAGCAGGCGTTGTTCCTGAGAAGTATTGCATATTTCACCTTGAGTAGCTACATGCATGCAAGTTCCTTCAAACTGCACGCTTGGTGTTGCATGACATGCTGACATGCTTATATAGATATCATAACTAATCAACGAATTGACACACCGATAACGATTTATAGACCTGAATAATCATAACGTATTTACAAGCTCTTGACGTTAGGGTGCATTTAGCGTCGTACTGGATACTCACTGAATATTGCCTCTGGATGCGGACAGAATTTGAATATTTGGAATAAAGAGGCAATCGATCATAACATAGCAATAGTATACAGAAAATGTGCGTCCAAGCTGAAAAATAAAGCAAGATATTATGAAACAAGCAGTGTATGAGGTAAATAAATGTATATCAAAATAGCCCACTTGACATGAATATATCTTTTCTATCCCTGGTAAATATTTAGGTGCGCTGTGCTAAATCTATAGCATATCATATCTGCGGAAAATTCACTTTTCTACCCACCTTGAGTAGCCATTTTGATGCGAAATCTAATACTGCTTCCTATGCCCATAAATTGAAATCTTCAATACGCCATAGATTGAGGGAGACAAGATGGGCTTCGACCAATATCGTTTGAGCTGCCGATTTGACATATTGTAATAATAATCATTGACGAATACTTACCCTGCGAATGTCGAATATTCGCATTGGATGTCAGTGGAGCTGCATTTCGAAAAATAACAAACCTACATGTAAAACCGACTACAACTTACTCCGTAAGGCAGCTGCGGTGGCGTATAGAGGTGTGCTGATGGTAGTTCCTCAAATGTTATCGTCCAATTATTTACGCAACATGAAGTTAAGGACTTTTTACCCTAGCCATTTAATGCAGGTTGTGGAATGGCTTAATAACATTAAATTACACGCCGCGCTGATGTCCCATGATATGCTCGGCATTTCGCTTGATCGGATTAAATGGAATAACCATAAGAAAACGTACTTCTAGTATTATAGCTTATTTACAAATTCTCGTAACAAAGATTTGGAATAAATATCTTAAAATGGGGAGTTGTAATTGTATTGCATCTTATTTACAGACACCGATTGTTCGGCTATTCAACTACGCATAAAGCCTTGCATACACGAATTCTCAATTACGTTGTATGTGTGACGTCGCTTAAATCTTATAGCACGACAGACTCAATCAAGAAGAATCTATGTATATACACACATACATATATATATATATATATATATATATATATATATATATATATATATATATATATATATATATATATATATATATATATATATATATATATATATATATATATATATATATATATATATATATATATATATACAGCAGAGCACACTTTATATGGCCAAGGTGTGATAATATATCTCTCTGTGAAGCAAGTCAATTTAGATATTGCGTTCTGGTCACTGTCTGGATATTCAGGCTGATTGGAGAATCTTTCCTCCATTAACGAAATATTGCGTAGATTCGGTTGATGGTCCTATAATGACGCATTTTGACGACGGTGCTCGAACAATTGCATACTGCCCTGTCCTTCTATTATGCCAAGATCACAAATTACATAGCAAATAGCATCTCATTACAAAATGAGTCACGTTCCTGTCTTGATGATAGAGTTTAAGGGGTCATTGAAGACACATTCTATGCAATACTAGTCGTGAATAGCTTTTGTACGTGATCGTGAGTGCATGACCTGTGCGTGGGCCCGCCAAGTTTGATTTTGCTATCTTTTGGAACCATGCTTCCCGTCATTTGATTGTCTTCAGGGTGTAGCTATACACATTATGATGCTTAATGACAGTTTAGGTCGTTGAGCCATCCCCGCCAAGTTAAGGAGAAGACCGATAAGCACAGGAAACCATACATAACGAGTCGATTTCATATCATGGTAGCCAAATGCACTGATCGATGACTTTAATGGCACAGCGCGCACAGCGCAGATATCGTAATAATCTCTGCTATTTCTAATACAGGATTTATTGACAATGACTGACGTGTTGCAAATATAAAGATGAAGATGTAATGGATCCGACAAACAAACCAACGGTCTTAATTCAATCGATGCAAACGAATTCCTTTATTCTGATTCAGCTATATCGGCAAATCTGTAACAAGGAAATAAATTTAGGAAATATCAGATGCGGCTATCTGAAGTTTTGAAATTGAAAATTAACCAATGTTCATTAGGCATGGTACAGCTGAAACTAGTGCTCTGTTCCATGCAACATGTGCGACTGACGAGGCTATATAAGTAGCTGGTCATTGTCTGGTCAAATTATTATTTAGACGTACGTTCAGCGCAATATTCTATGAGGTGTCTTTCCTCTTGCCTATAATTCTATAGCTAGAGAAGACATTTCTGAGGTTCTTTCGCCCGATATAATTTCACAGCATAAAATTTCATTGATGCAATGTGCGCGTGTCTGTAAGGGTGTTGTGGTGGGTAAACATGATAAAGTCTGCGTTAAATAACTATTTAAGAACTATATTTGTTATATTAAAGCAAATATAACAGCTAGGTGGTTAATTTGTAGCACAAAGTATAACATGTTAAGCACCAGGGCGGATTAATTTACTGCCTAGCGACAGTTTACAACAATCGACGAGAAATTATAACGAAATAAAATTGGCATTTTCCGTCAAGGATCGGTCCTGGGGTAAGAGGTCGATTTTTAAGCATAGTATGTATCGAACACAATGGAAGAAACAGTAGCAGATGAAAGTGAGCCGTAATGAAAATTTTTGCATTACCCAAAGAAATGTAACGTACTGCGCCGCTGTCAGACAAACGAGAATTGTGCATACAGTATGGGCGGTAGTACTCATTTCCTGGAGTCTCCTGATAGCGTTATATCGATATTCTACATACGGATGTTACTAGGTATGCATTGACGTTCGCAGCTTTGCATTTCTTCCAGAATATCTTTTCACCCAAAAAATTGTTCTCAGACATAATTGCTTGCACCCCCATCGACTGCAGGGTTCAATCATCAAGCAGACACTCTCTGCATTGAAGGTTTGCATTTCAATAGCTGTTTTGATGAGATATAGGGGCACAGTATTTAAACTGATAGCTGTTGTATATTACCTAATATGTGTCACCGGCCATAACTGGCTGTTTCCATATATGTACACGGAAACATAATAACCTTTCCGTAACGACGTAGCTGATCTTCGACGAATCTCAATAACAGCGCTATAATATCGCTACTTTCGCGCATTCAATACTATGATTCAGAGAAAACGCCAGTCTAAAAGCGGGAATGCTGTTCGAATAAATCGATCATTTTCGATGATTCGCAAGGGAAACTGTGATTGTCAACATAATGTCTTCACTAAAAGAAAAGACGGAAGATGAAAGAGATATTAACCCTGCACATACTAATTTGGAAGTATTTGCGTAGGGTATACTGCTGATACGCCAGCTGCATTTTGCAATACTTTCAGGAATTGTTCACATTCGCATTGTCCACGAAAACAATCATCTTTTGAGTGTTATTTCGAAACTTACGTCACAAACGGTTGCGCTTGTTAAATATGTAGATCAAAATGCTTTTATAGATCAAGGAAAAAGAGGGCTCGCTTGAATCTAAACTCGCACTTAATATTACAAACATCCATTCAGTAAGGAAATGTATGCAAGAGACAATGGTATTTCTAATAAGAACCAAAAGTGGGGTTGTCATGTGAATGTCGCTCTCTGTATCATCGTTCTTTTTCAACCCTTTACCCGTTGGATTACTGCTGAATTGCATTAATGCTCTTCAGATGTTGTGTAAAGTAACCCTGCGTCAACGTTAAAACCGTGAGAATGACCGCTTTTCTTACATGATTACTTCGGCAATGGTTAATGCTCTTAATTTTAAGGTTGACAAAATGGGCCATTAATTACGTGGATTGCAGATCGCATTGCAGGCAACTTCCCGACAATCATATAATCATTATCCACACCTCATCCTCGGAAATTAAACGTGACAAGTTTCTGGGCCAAAAATTTGTAATATATTTTAGGCAAACGAAAAGTTGTTGCTGATTGTTGTGTAGTGCCAGAAATTAAACGCGTTGTGTAAGCTGATGGTTAGAATAGTTGGCTGAGCAGTTCAGTATGACACGAGTGGTTGCGGGGGCCTGCGGCACGTGGCATAGGGTGCAAGGAAGTGACAGCTGGCGGCTGGTGGTGTGGTGGATAGACGGCTGGGGATAACAGTAGTTGACATCTATTAACTACTGTTTCGGCCGCGACCCAAACCCTAGCGGTGAAAAATGATTACTGACCACCCTCTGCCAAAAACCCACCACGACACCAAACATCACCAACAGTCACTAGCAACGACACTGCCAAGCAT
Organism: Urechis unicinctus; assembly: GCA_034190875.2. NCBI lineage: Eukaryota > Metazoa > Annelida > Polychaeta > Xenopneusta > Urechidae > Urechis > Urechis unicinctus. The sequence goes on along the minus strand of CM067347.1, from coordinate 62,873,783 downwards.
CACTTAGTGCCACCAGCCACCACACCGACCGCTATCACACGAAGAAAACCCCCTATCTTTATACCATCAACCACAACCTCCCTAACATTCAGGCAGCACCCCATCAGCTACCATACTATCACTACCTCTGCTATAGACAACACCAAGCTAACACGCCGCCCAATGTTCCATCATTCATAAGGCGTTCACTTCTATCCTACCCCTGTATAGGGAGTCAAATAAGGACGCTTATAAGTAGTGGTAGTTCAGATATAAAAATGACAATAGCAATATGGGTTTTTTTTATTTTATAACGGATCTCGCGTTTATAGTTTCATTGCCATTTCTGGAGGTTTCGAGATAACTGACCTCGGCGATGGATTAGATGAGACCTGCAATTATGCGATCGATTTCTGCGCACTCACAATTTGTATTTGGAAGGACCTGATTAAGACCTGATTTTATGGTTCGGCTATGAAGCACTAGAGAAATAGTCTTGTGGTGACACTTCGTAGAATCTTGTTAAGTAGCAGCTGTCGCATGACGTACACCACCAGTATGCTCTGGTGCCGTTGAATAACGAGCTAGATAATCAATATTATGACAGTATGGGGTACGTCATTTGTAAGAAGATGTCTGAATGCATCA
>CM067347.1:62863156-62868156 GCA_034190875.2 Urechis unicinctus | reverse complement strand
TATGTTGTGTTTGTATTTGACAAAATTGCTTCTTTCGCCGAATGTGGTTTGCACATAATTTTTGTTGGTTTTGTGGCACAAGAAAATTAATAAATGTCGATAAAAATAATCATGATATGATACTTTTTTCGCGGTTGGGAAAATACATTAGTATAAGACGATGCAACCCTGATCCGCAATTGGGTCAGAACCATCTGCAGATGGGTCGCTCTCATTCCGTCACGGGGATCGGCAGATGGGTCGCCCATCTGCAGATGGGCGACCCATCTGACGATCGGTAAACGGGTCAGACCCATCTGCAGATGGGACAGATCGGCAAATGGTTCTCTACATATATATATTTATAGGCATTCATATGTATATATATATATATATATATATATATATATATATATATATAGATATATATATATATATATATATATATATATATATATATATATATATAGATATGATTATATATCATATATATATCTATAGAATATATATAGTCATGGGATATATATAGCTCTCATATATGTGTATTATATGTTTACATATATATATATATATATCTATATCTCTATCTATATATCTATATATATATATATATCTCTCATACAGATATCTGAGATATATTATATATCTATATATATATATATATATATATATATATATATAGCTCTCTCTATATATCTATATACTATATATCTATATATATATATCTATATATATATATATATATATATATATAGATAAATACCATAATAACTATTGCGTAAGAGTTGATATTCTTCTTCGACGTCAATATTTGACATGCTGCTCTACAATGAATCATTCATGAAAAGCCAACGTAATTCTTATATGCATTATAATCTTACCAGCCGACACGCAAACAAATATATAACCGTGTGACTGATACAATGGTCACCATGCTAAAACTGAATTGGGTTAGCGGCATTGTGATGTTGCTCTTGAACTGCTGCAAGGAGGTTGGACTGCCCCCTGGTCTGCCATGCCATATTTGAATTGCCATTATATGATCAGGTCATTGTTCGAAGTACACACTAATCGCGGCCAGTTCCTCGCTTGTGAGCAGATTGCAATTCTTATTACCGGTGCATTCACGAGGAGCGACACTGTATTCGAGTGTATAAGCTGAAGCTGTTATTTTAGTGATCAATTAGATTTGTGATGATAAACCATCTTATGTCTCTGACTTCAAACCTGCCCTAACGGTAAATACCGACATAAGATAATTGATCGCTTTTTGTGTGGGCAAATTAAACCTTCGCTTTCTGTACGAAATCCGCTTGACATGATTTTCAACATACTCAATCAGGTCACCTAGCACATCATGTATATGTTTTACAAGGGAATAGTATTGAAGGAGAGAATCAGAAAAGTAAGCAGTGAGTATTTGACATTTGATGCCCTGACAATGTGAACAATTAGGGATGATATTAGGTCCTTATTCTGTTCAACGGTGCACATAATTACAGTCTATCTAACTATGATCGTAAATCATGTACTGCATGGGTATATCCGGAAATGACTTGAAGAGTGTAGATGGTCTCAGACACCGGTTATCTGACTTCTAATTAACATTAATTATATTATCCACCACGTGTAACAAGCTCACCATAACCATGAAGTTAGAGGCAATGCTGTAACGCCATGGACAATTACATGTTTCCAATGGAAGGATTTGAAGACATCCTTATTGTTAAACATTAACTAATATGTAAGCTCTGTCTCGCGGCACATATTTTGCTTGTACGTAATTTTGGCCCCACGCAAACGTTATAACTTTTCACAGATGATGCCCCCGTCGGACTTTTCATAACAATGCCATGCATATCGTAGTTTTGCACTCAATACTACGAATTAAGATACACATACACTTGTATGAGGGTTCTTTGCAATGAGATCAATTATTTATTTCTAAAACAACAGTGAGAAATTAGCTGTACTGAATGCTGGGACGAACACTGACTAAATGGCAGTGTCCTATCAAAATGTTAAGTATCTTCCCGTCAGTATTATTTATTAATCCCACCATGACAGCTGAATAAAAAGTTTTCGATTGTACACTTAACATGCCAATATCCATCAAGTTCCTCCCGTGAAAGTTTATATCTGTCTGTTTGGTTAGTCAATCTATTTCATCTACAAAAACATGACAACCCAATTTCATGCTGAAGAGACGCAAGGCATCGAGAAGGCACTTCTAGTATAAGTTCGGAATGATATTGCTTCTCCCGCTTATTCCATCTCTAGGTATTTGGTAAAATGATCATATCAGTCATGCATGATATTCTCTCTTAAGAAACGTCACGCTTAGATGCTTGTGTTTGTGCAGTTTAGCTGCTGAACCAGATGATGAAGCAGAGAGAGCTTCTTGCGATTACACTAAGTACAGCACAGTAGTGGATGGGTGGGCACAGGGTCTGGTGGGAGGTAGGCGATCGATTGTCTGTGAAACACAAACAACCGTGGTACCAACGCGAGTAACTGATGGGAGGTCACAATGTATTGTCCGCTGCATGCAGACCATAAATTGGGTCAAGTCAATTATTATTTGCCTTTTTTACTCAACTATCATTACACATGATTATATTCGAATTATAAATCATACCATATGTAAGCCCCGCATTGCTAGCTACAGGGGCCATGACTAATCACTTTAAGGATTATAATAGCATTTAGCATCGGATTTAATAATGGTGCTCGCAAACATCGTGACCAGATACACAGTATCAAATGAACGTTTGAACCTGCGTATACATGAAGGCCGTGGGTCAGACGGAAGACCAATTCAGAATATTACCATTCATCAGCTTGAATGGGATCACAATATGCTTTAGACTCTTGTTGTTTACTATTCTGGTTTATATGAGATTGATGATATACAAAGAACGCTATCGTCTTCCTGTATCCACCAGTTTAATATACACTCTGTTAGGTATGAAAGTCTTGAGAGTGTCAACACCTACTATGGCCCTCAAGAGTTATTTTGAGCACAAGACACAAATAAGTCCCAACTATTCAAAAGCAAATGGCAAGGTAGAAACGTCCATTAAAAAAGCCACAAAATGCCAGAGGCAGGAGATGATTTGATCGTTAGACAATTGACCGGCTGTTGGTGATTAATTAAAACGAAAAGTACAAGATTTGGTAATATATCTGACTGGCGTGCTTGTAGTCTCGTCAACAGATATTAAACGGGTCACCAAGATCAGAATTAGAACGAATCCTTGAGCTCTGGGCGCTTGCTGGCTCTGAGAAGCCTAATGGTATTATTATATTCTTGTTGGTTTCTCAAGCAACACTGCAAACAGTGTAATTGTTTTCATCATTAATAATATTAAGCATTATGGCGAGAGAGAAAAAACTTTGTAAAAAAGTCCGACACTCAAGTTACTTGGCTGCTGCCCACAGTTTCTCATGGCATCCACAACGTGTAACCCGTATCACTATAATGAAGACGTCATCATCTTACCGCTGTCATAGACCAAGAAATATTTACAATTAATGAATTTGAATGCATGATATTTGCCATATATTATCTTATAGGGAATTTCTCATTCGCAGCACATAATTGGCTTTTTGGGAATATTTGTACACGGAAACGTTATCACCTTTAACAAATGACGGAGCTGGTTCCCTAGCGACTTCAATTCAACGCACTCCCTATAACCAATAAAACTCCTGAATACTGCAAGCAATATGGTTCTTGGGTAGATTCCATCTACTTGAGTATAAATTCCGTCGTCCGCCCGTCATATGGCTTGATTATATCTCATTCCAAATTCGAGGCACCGACAATCGTTTTCTTTTCACTTTTTCAGGCAAAAATTAAATCGGATCTCGGCTGTTGGGCTCTATTAGTGGAACCGACTACTGTTTATGGGGTCATAAGTACACTGAAAGTCAAAGCCCCTATATGTTCCATAATCTATACCTGATATTGCACACAATTCACGCTAATATTGGGGTTTCCTCTCGGTACCTGTTTAGCGCTATCCCAACAAATACAACACGTAAAACTACCCCGACTGCCTATGAGTAGCCTAGATATAGCAAACGCACAATGAACAACAGAAATCATGCAAATACAGAGGCTTAAAGTGATGAATAATGTATCTGTTTGCTTAATCATATCTTGAACCGCCCAAATTACCCTTACATATAATGTTGCATTGTAATTTAACTAACCTGATCTGTGTTATTCCCTCTACTGTGACTGCCAAAGGCATCAAACACATCTGCAATGATACCCGCTGTTGCTGCAATACAATTGGTGTAGATTTTCGTATTAATCCTCGCATAATTTGTCTTTCGTAACCTCGGGCAACGCAACATTATATGTAAGGGAAAGTTGGAGGTTTAAGGTAGCATTAAGCTAAAATATTTATTTTCCATCCCGTTAAGCCTATGTATTTGCATTATTTATGCTGCGCATTGTGTGTTTGTTATATTCAGGCTAACTATCGAGTGACTTAGAGTCTTACAGAAATAACTTCGTTGAACGCGTAAAATTGTCCAAGACAGGTGTAATTGTATGTGTTGTAGCCATTTTCCCGTGCAGGTGAGGTGTGGGGCGCCAAAGGGGGCTGGTCCACGGTCGGCAGCGATCTTAGTAGCGGCACAGTTTAGTCCAGAAGCTCCCGAGGGGTAGGGGCGGCGCTAGTACTTACTCCATATATTTCTTTGGGATAAATAGGGGCTGCGGCGCTATTAGAGGTGGGAACCTACACTACTGTTGACCTGGACACTCTTTGTGCTACGTCTATGATACATTGCCGGAATGGTAGCAAGATCCGAACATCGGTCTCGCATAGTTTGACAAAGCTCTGTTTAATAGGTTTCATATTGTGGTCAATCACGACAGGTAAATCCATATTCTCTAACCCTATTTTCAAGAATAACACCACCCATTTGGGATTTGCAATCTTGCTTGTCCTTCAGTGCGCTATATTTCTGGAGATTTTGTGTCATTTAACTTACTTAAACATTGT
>CM067347.1:62855656-62860656 GCA_034190875.2 Urechis unicinctus | reverse complement strand
TATACATATATATATATATATATATATATATATATATATATATATATATATATATATATATATATATATATATATATATATATATTTATAATTTCCAGAGATGGTAATTGATGGTAATTGATTAATTTAACTTCCTATGGGCTGAACGCGCCGGCGTTAGATCCTGCAATGCGCTCAGATGCGTCTATTTCTGTGCACAAACGATTCAGTTTAGTGCCACATTCAAAGTAGTAGAAGGTTCGATTTAGCTTGAAAGTTAAGCGGTCATCAAGCCGCCACACATCTGCTGGATCCGGTGGCTTATAGTGATGCGTTCTTCATATGCCTGGATAATTCATCTTAAGAAGGGGACGTTCGCATTGTTACGGCTAATCTATGACAATAAATAAGAATGTAAATTCACAGTAAATGACGTTTTTCATTGTTCCGAAAAAGAAATATACAGTAGCAAACATCATTTTATGACATGAGTATTTGCTTTTATGCTCAGTATAAGCCTCATGAAGGAGCAGCGACCAGCTGCAATCGCCGGCCACCGCACCTATGCGGCCAATAGAGATGCATAACGCCGATGATATGTTAAGATGCTATAAAGTGCAAATTGGTGTTATGTATAACGCCTGTAGTGTTGGATCCGTGGTTTGTTGTCCAAATACTATAGTTTCAAGCATTTATGTCGGGGGATTATTGTAAAGTTGAACAATTCATTGCCGAAGTCAACACTGATCTATTGAAAACAATTTGTTTAGCAGTATAGAACAAGTATAGAACAAGTACAAATGTGCTACTTTGCTATGAAGCGATAATGTGTAAACACCTGTGTAACAGTCAATAGCAGTTGTTGTTAAGATTCGGAAATTCTATCAATAGCATTACACCATGGATTGCTTCGATAAGCCAGAATGCAATGCAGGCTAATGTGCAATTCTCAATTATGCGAAAACCAATCTATGGCTAACTTAATAGAATTCGCTGTTTGCTGGCTGAGAAAAGATTGAGTGGAGTAAGACTCTTTTGCTTATGAACCAGCCGGTGGTAAATGAAAATCAAACACCACAAGCAATAAGCAAAAGTTCGTTGTTTGGGTTTTGCTTTAGATTAACCCTAGTCTTGTTTCAAATGAGCGTTAAGTTCAGTTATGTATGTTTGCTGACATATTTTATAGTGGTGTACAGCTACGAATAACGAAATCGGTTGCTTTCAGACGCAGCAGTGATTCTGGTGTAAATGCGTCTCAAAGACATAATTTCTTACCTTTCGCATCTTATCTAGTACGTTGATAAATTTTCAATTATTTGTTAATGTATATGGCGTCTCATAAGATGTGCACAGTGGTAACAACGCCGTTCGCTTTGTCGAATACATATAAATCGAAGGCAAGGATGTTGATAAGCGGATGCTTAAGTACCTCTGGCCTCATTTATCCATCCAATACCCCACAGTAGGCGGATACTGACCACCAAAATGAGGCCGAATCGTCATAAAAAATTACTTGCACTGGCCGAAACGACCTTCATGGCGCCAACTTTGCCGTAAAATACGACTGATGTTTCTATGCCTCGCATGTTTAAGCACTGTGGTGTCGCCTCTTCTGCATCATGTGGTTGATTGATGGCTTTTAGAGTTGTGCTACAGCTCTTGGCCTGTGTTAATATCGCTAGTAGTAAGTGATTTCATGTGGGGCTATCATGGTGGTGCTCAGAAAGCATTTCAATCACAAAACAGAACACCTTAACACATAAAGCTACCATGGTAAGATGTTGATGGCATAATCTTCTCTATAAGGGGTAAGATTGTATTACGCATGAGGGTGCCGTTGGAACTTTGTTTTTTAGCTCAAAGCGACCATTGGTGTTGACTTTGTTCTATACAAAGGGTTGGCCAGGTCATTTTATTCATGCATTACAGAAAGAAGTATGAGATGCTAAAGAATCGTATTTGACCTCTATGACCCAATGCTGCCGGCTAAAAAGGATGAATATATCCCTTAGTTGAACATATATCAACGGAATATCTGCGGTAACTGTTTAGCTGCCGCCTTCGTCTGTCACCGTCTATCGACGACACTCACTTAGCCATCTTAACATTCTTGTGCATATACATCATAGGATGTATCATTTGTCTGATGTGGTTAACCCCTTCACGATGTGTACACCTCATTGGTTCTGAAACTCCTTCCTGTCCTCTTTATTTGAAACTGAACGCTTGCTCGCGTCGCAAATAGTATGCATTAATGAGTTTATTGGGAGCTTGTTTCCAATGCATTCGTAGGTAGTTGCAAGCATCTTAGGTGAGTGACCAAACTTATGTCACCTCTTCGACTGCTGCCTCCAAGAACAGACAACATAAAGCAAACTGCTTGATCACATGTAATGAATCCCCCTTTGATTATCAGATGTGCGCCTTGCAGATGCCTTCTAGAAGCATATGAAGCTTTGGATGGAAAATTGCATTACGTACGCTTACATTGTACCGTTATACATCAAGTCTTTTCGTAATATTTTCCATTGATATTCTGTAGCTTAATTGCATATGAATTCCCTACTTTTGCTTGCAACGAGTTAGCATCATAATTAAATAGCAATAATTGATTAGCATTTACTTCCTCCGAATACAACATAATCGCAAATGATTTATGGAATATTGAGAATACATTCATTTTATATTATTGACAATACGTCATTCCCATAGTGCATCTGATTTTAACCTTGCATTATATACTCTCCTTCCGTTTCACCAGTGTGTGGTAATCTGTGTTCATAGCAAACTTTTGCAGAATATACCGCGGTTTGAAATTAATTTGACCTCACGACGTGGCTTCGATTATCAAGTTCATTATATCCCCATTTGCTAAGCCCGCCTACTCACTAAGCCCTCGTTGCAAAACGGTGTTCTGCTATATGTATGCGTACAGCGTAGCACCAAAATAACTGGAACATATATAGATAAATATGTATGCATATTCATATATATTTATATATTTATATATATTTATATATATATATATATATATGTACATATATATATATATATATATATATATATATATATATATATATATATATATATATATATATTATATATATATATATATATATATATATATATATATATATATATATATATATATATATGTGTATATATTTATGTATGCGTACCGCGTAGCACAAAAAAATATATAAATATGGATATATATACATATGTACATATATGTATATATATAAATATATATATTTTAAACACATATATATATATATATAAACGTTTGTTTGTATATATATATATATATATATATATATATATATATATATATATATATATATATATATTGATAGTGACTGCTATATTTATATTTATATATGTATATATACATTTATATACACGTTTATACCATATATATATATATATATATATATATATGTATATATATATATATATATATATATATATATATATATATATATATATATATATATATATATATATAGATATACGTCTATATAGTATCAACGCGCCATACTGATATACCATATGACGTCTATACGCCATTGTGATCTTCACGCCATACTGACGTCTACATGCTATGACGTATACTGACGTCTACACGCCATCACACGTGTACACTCCATTCTGACATCACGCCAAACCGACATCGCCCATACTGACGCCTACACGCCATACTGACGTCTACACGCCATTGTGACGTCTTCACGCCATACTGACGTCTACATGCTATGCTGACGTCTACACGGCCGTACTGACGTCTACACGCCATATACACGTGTACACTCCATTCTGACTTATACACGCCAAACCGACATCTACACGCCATACTGACGTCTACACGCCATACTGAAGACTACACGCCATACTGATGTCAACAAGCCATTGAAGTCAACAAGCCATTGAAGTCTACACGCCATATTGACGTCCTACACATGCCTGTGAAGCGACCAAGCCATGTTTCGTATTCGAGAGTTGCAAAATGGTTTCGCATCATGGTATATTGGTGCAAACTTTCATATTGCTGTAAAACCTTAGTACTTTCATGGCTAACTCTATCATAACAGATTTAACCGTATGTTTATTGTGGTATGAAGACATCTGACTCGCCGCATTTTGAATAACTTACACAACCAATGCAAACGACAACACCGCGGTACATGAAGAAAAATGAGATTTGCTCACTCCTAGTAACAACATTATCAGCCTCTTGATCTCACCAAAGCCTATCAGGCAGCCTAGCTAGCAGCATATACACTAACCGGGTATATATATAGAGACTTTCAAATCATTGGTTTATGGCCAACGCAATTTGGCGCCTGCAAGAAATAAAACATTCGAATTGGTACAAGTAAATATAAGTAAAATTATTAATATGCCCCACAATAGATTTTAAAGCGAATACTAATGATGAAAGACATAAGAAGACTATATGGCATGATTCTGTTAGTAACAAGAAAACATTTTGACCAAATTGACAAAGGGCTGTGACAGACCGAATGGCTCTCTGCATAACCTATAACTGATAGCGTGTATGGGTGCCTGTGGCAAATGCTTATTACGCAAATCAGTCTTTAAACTACAGGTTTATTCTAACGGCATGTATTTGGTTCGATTATATAGTCACTTGTATGAACGTGATGTTGATTGCACATTATCAATTTGTCAGGTAAACGCGTTGAAACGAATAGCTTTACGTATTCTAGCATTATGAATGAGAGACTTGTGAACTGTGTCTGAGCATTCTGGAAGATTCTCAGGCCTGAACAGATGCTACATTACTTCGGTCGTTTGATTTGAATGACTGGTAAGTTACGACCCCTAAATCCCTTTACTCTGACATATCCTGGGGAGTGGAACGCCTTTTTGGCATTCCGAAATTTGGTTTGTCTGACATTTATGAGCATTGTTGTAATATTGGAACCCCTTGTATAAACATTTCAACTGTATAAAGCGTTATATAAGCCAATTGAATTATATGAACCTGGTTCGTCTCC
>CM067347.1:62833156-62853156 GCA_034190875.2 Urechis unicinctus | reverse complement strand
ATATATATATCTCTATATATATATGCTTTGTGGAATCAGGACCAGGTTTAATATTGCAAGATGAAGGCATCATTACGATAAGACAAAGCACAAGCAATAATCGTGTTAATGGGTCCAACCGTAGGACCGAATTAAGCATGCCAAACAATGTAAGCATCACTACTGCAAGCTGCAGGGTATCGTAAAGAAAGTTGGGCTGCTGAGAGGCTAAAACGCGGTCGTGGTATATGTACCTTCACAACTTGATGTTGGAAGGTGCTACAGCGGACATGCATATGCGATTAATTAACTACAGCTTAGCTGTTTATATGATCGATGTCTCAGCAATCAGTAAATGCTTAATATCCACAGGATGAATTGCGATGTTAACACACACCTAGTAGCAAGGTGCAAATATTTGTCGTCATGAATCGATCAGAAGAATTTATGTAATTGAGGGATCGGAAAGGTCGCAGACGGAATTGTATTGTAGAGTAACATAGGATTTTCTTTAGGATATGATGCACAAGTTCCAATACGCATTAGTCAGAGCTTACTCTGCCGGTACAAAGAGTGGCATTGTGATTGCTGTATTCCCGCAACTTGCTTCCAAATTTAATTCAATGTCCTCTATGCATATAACCCTGCGCCTAAATCTTATCGAGTCCATTGAAATGACAATCGTCTACTGGTGTTTGCCAAAAGCATATTACAGATTTGCTTCTTCAAATGAATAACTTAACCATTTGCTTGAACTTACGACATAGTCAGACATGATAGCAGAACATGAAACAGTGTTCGTGAGGACGTCATTGTACAGGGCATTGGTATTTAAGCAGGGCCGTATTTGCTATGAACAATCGCACAATCTACGCCCTGTGATTCGCAACAATCGGTGAATACGTTATCCCCTTATTAAACGCGTGAGATTTTTGATTTCATAAACAAATTGAACGACAAATTGCGCTTGCGCAGGCTATGAGAATGCCGAGACATCTTCTCAACATATTAAATAACCTCACGGCAAATCAAAACATTCACAGCTAAGCAGATAAAGCTCGCTACTGGGCACTACAAATAACTTCCAAGCTATACAGACAACTGGAGTGGTTTTGATGTTATAAGGATATCAACAAGACCTAAATATTAAGTCGCTTAATTCCCCAGCCATGTACCAACAACATTTCTAAAACCATGGCTAATGTATATCAGCAATGATGTTTTCTGTAATAGACACTGAGAATAACCCTTATGGCGGGATGAAATGTGTAAATGATTTGATTACCTCAGAAATGGTTATTCTCCATGAACAAGCAATTCATCATCCTGTCTGTAAGGCTCTCTCATGAGCCAGCCATATGAAAGTCATTTGTTTGAGGCAACAGCAACAGAGCTTCCAAAATTTATACTTTATTAGGCCATTGCACAAATTTGAGTGTATGTCCATCAAGAATGGTGTTGTAGTTACGGACTACCATACAAGGAATATGCCTCTGTAGGTATCTCATGTCTAACAGCACTTTCTCACGCAAAAACCGATGTTGCATTTGCTTCAAGGATTTCCATGGGGATCTTGGGTTTGTGTGCGATATATTTTCTGTATTACCAAGCTCGTGTCGCACATTTGCAAATGCACATCGTGCAAGGTCGTTTTTGTTCTCACAAGCAAATTCTTAAATCAATGTTTCAAGGCTGCGTTACTTCCTGCAATGGAAACCTATGATGTGTGTTTAAATCGTCAATAATGGTAGAGCACAAAAGAAAAAGAATAGCAACAGTCAGAAAGGATTTACTGCCGCAATTGAATATTATTTATGCAGTGAAATGCTCGAAGTGTCTTGACAAAATGTTTCGGTACCGCAACAGCACTAACCAATTGCAGGCATCGCACCACGACATCGAATTACATTAGGTCGATTTTATTTTAGTTAAAGCATACTTTGTACCAATGTGCATTTAACACTGAAATACAATGCATGACTTCCAAGAAGAAGAAAATGGATTACATCGACTGAATGCATATTATGCAGCATTTATGCGCTTTACCAGCAGCGGAATACTGTTTCTATCAATATTGCGCTGCCGATAATGCGATTCGGTTAATTTGATGCATACCATGACCCTCTGTCTAATATATAAGCCATCAGTAGAGCGCTGGTCGTTTTCTACATCACCTCTAATGACTGCAAATGTGTCAAACAAAGGACCCTCTTAACAAAGCAGGTGTACATAGAAAGTCATATCCTTCCTATTACGAACGTTTATTTGGTCTATGCAATCAGAGGTACACCATCAAACAATGACGTGTAAATCGGCGCTTAAGAGGTATTCGCTTGAAGGTGTTGATGATTGTATAAGCGGCCATGTTGCTGCTGATTTACAATACAACCAACACTACTCACTGTCAATAATTTATAGTGCTTTCATAGTTCCGGTCCCGTTAATTAGGAATACAAAATTTCATAAATTGGTGACGACATATTAGTGATTTTAATTGACTGCACAGCCTCAATGTAAGAACCAATAATGGTTTCAAAGTGGTTTTCACATATATATATATATATATATATAGATATAATATATATATATATATAAATATATATATAGATAGAGAGATATATATATATATTTAGAGAGAGGGAGAGGGAGAAATATAAGAGGGAGATTTATATATAGAGAATATATATATATCTATATATATATATATATATATAGATATATATATATATATATAATATATATATATATATATATATATATATATATATATATATATATATATATCTCTCTATATATATATATATATATATATATATCTATATATATATATATATATATATATATATATCACATATTTGATAAATTCTTTTATTTGCTGCAAAACCACATGATTGCAATTTCAGGGAGCGGTCGAAGATAACATAATACAGTAAATATAATACTGCTGCAAAACGTGGAATTGGCTTCAGAGACTTCAGGTTTTTGTTTGATGCTAAAAAGCCATAATCTCTGTCCGAATGCCCCATGCAGTAAACGCATTTCAATGCTCGGTCACTACCCTTACGTGCAATTAATGTTTCCCCTTCTAGAGATGATTTGTCACAACGGCTGGGTGTGTAAGCGCTATGTTACCAGCCATGCTGTTTTTGTGTCTAAAACAGCTCGCAGCAGCGTACATCACAATGACTTCTAAGCAGCATCATGACAGACCCCCTAAAAAAATCCTCACACAGACGAAGACAACTACGGAGGCAACATGTTAAATGCTACCCTGCAGACCATCGGTCATCCACATAACATGCAGCATGTATCGCTCTGGGTCATAAATAGGAAAGGTGTTGGAGTATCAGTCGCCGAGAACTGAAATTTCAACGCCCTGATGACACTTGAGGGTGTGGCATTTCATTTCTTATAACGTCTTTTATGACGGCTCGGGCTCATTCAGGCCGCTGTTTGTATATTGTGGCACTCTGTATGAATAAATAAGGTCGAGAGTAGTGCTGCAACTTGTAGTGAATAGGCTTGATTTAAACCAAAAAATGATATATCAATGATGCATACTGTATCTGCAGTATTCGTATTCAGCATGGATACTAACACGCTAATTGCTGACCGTATTTATGGATCCATAGCGTTTAACTTAAGGTTGACTTAGCGTTTAATTGGTGTTTACTTAGCATTTACTTAGCATTGCCTTAGCGTTTATTTAACGCTGACTTAGCGTTGACTTCAGAAACTATAACAATAACACATAAGTAATATTACAATGAGAAATAGAAATACATTACTGTATGAACAATATACAACGAGAGTACTATGACGTATGTAACTCAGAATTGTGTGATGATTATGATAACTTACGTTTGCAAAGTAAAAACAAATCGAACTGGGAATCTAATCGCTGACCCTTGGAACCGTTGGATTGCGGTAGAGGCCTTGGGATTATGAGGAATAGCTAATAAAGATAGCATAGTGGTTATATTCTGCAGCGACACACTTATATTATGAAAGAACTAGTTACAAATATAGCATATTTCAGCGATCACTTTGCATTAATCAATCGCTCTCTATCCACGTAGAAAACAGCATCGAATGCTTCTCCGAGAAGTCGAACTGAACAAATATATGTTTCCGTAAGCGAACAATAGATTACCTTCAGATTAAGTAATCAATTTGTAACAGTATGATTAGAAAAAAATCAGTTAAGGACGTCTCCATTTGTTGGGGCGTTAAGTGGAATGCTGCAAATGTTTTAACTTATGTGGTGGATAGCACAGCATTTTCTTTCAATTTATAATTTTGAAACGGTCAAACAATTAGATTTACAGCGAATTTAGCCATTAACTATTTGCATGGCCTTTCTACGGGTGTTACACTTACTTCAGCCTAATCTACAATCATGGTTTGCTCATAAACCTTCCATTATTTTACATTTTGGTAATCATGTATGCAGTTAATTGTGCAAGAATGGTCGTTCAGTTGTTCGAACATCTATATGCAGTATAGATGAAGCATAATGTTTCTCACTAATACCGAACTGATTCGTCACTTATTGACCCGGGCTAAGTTGATGTAATATAACACAAGTTATGCTTTTAAACGCTTTCATGTGAATAAAGGATTTTTTCTAACGACATTCAGCCATTTCTTTTTAGCAAGTAACTGTATTTGGGCCTGACGGGACGATGGTCTCTTTCTACAATTCACGTTTATTGTTTACCAGTATGAGCACTTAGGTAGCTTTACAAATAGACTTTGTCTAACAGCATGATAAGCTAGTAGAACCGTGACAATATTGCGACGGGAATTATTTTTGTCATCAGCAAGCGGATTTATTAGTCAATTGGTGCTGCCATATGATTTTGTTTTAATTGGTGGTAATTCCTTTAAAAAAGCAAAAGTGGATCAACACAAACACCTATAATGTTTCTTACCTGCTAGCACATGATTCAGCTCTTTGCTTTGATATGATTATACTGTTCGCACACCTTTCTGCAAATATGGGATTATTTAGATATAGTGATAAAGTGTATATTCGCGCAATGTCACACACAGATAAGAGTAGTTTATGGACATAACGAATAGCGTTTATAAGTAAGATCCCATGTAAAGCTGGCGAGCAAACAGTCAAACATACCGCCTGTATGTTTCAACAGGGGATCATAAACTGTATTTGACTGGGCATTTGTTTGATAGACTGACTAGGTCATTGTGTTCTTAATATGAACGCACATTTGCTTGCTGCAATTCTTGCGATGTCTGTAATTATCAACTGACAACTTGCGACGTCACTGACACGATTGTCTCTACATACACGAGGTAATACAAGACAAGCAAACGCTGTTATGCTCTTCCGCATTTCATGCATTGTTGATGAATGGGGCAAACCTCTCAAATAATTATCTCTGCGGAGCAAACAAGTATTTTTGTTAACCTACATATCTGATGTACACACCATGTTAAGTCGTGCGGGTTGATATGTTGGTGTCTGGAGAATCACAATCCATCGCTATTGGGAGCATGAAACAACATGCGACTTGTTCTGGATATCTGTTTGGACAAAAAAACCCATCCGCCTAACCCACATTCCGTTTAGTTTACTTGAAGTTTGCTCGGTACAATCAATGGCTTACATTGCCAAAGTTCATTCATGCGATGATACATTGTATCGCCGTCTGGTGTGTAATCAATTCGGTAATTGGTATACATAATAGTTTGTATCAGATTGGTAGATTCAAAATGAAATAAGTTGCATCGCAGTGCTTTAAATTTTCAGATTCTGTTGACATGGTTGTTTAGGTACTTTGAGTCCTCATTAAAACGATGGCGGAAACTCATTTGTCGACGTGCACAACGTTACGAATATCATTTTGTTTGGGAATCTGCCACTCGAAGTTGAAAGGCATGCATTGAGACGTATGTTACAACGGAACCAAGATTTTCATTTAATTGGTCATTAAGTGGCATTGTTGGTTTGATGTCAAGCGACAGTAACAGAGGGCATAAGGAACTCCATGACACTCTTTTCTTACCTTACCCTACCTACTACAAGACAATCTATTTCCTTCTTCAATGCATTCAAGTTGTTCTGATATAATTTAGCACGCATGCCCCCGGTAAGTATTTCAAAGTGTCTTTGTTAGTTGCAGTAATCAAAATCAAATCACGCTACATAAAGCAGTGTTCGTTATCAAAAATGTACATTTCCGAATTGTTCGCAAAACATAATTATGCTATGCATGCACTCCTTAACAACAGCGGTCTATGGTTTACGTTTAAGATATATTTGCATCGATATTTCGCCATTTCGTATTCTGCATTGATTGTCTGTATTTTCTACAATGTGTGATAAGCTTTATATCGTTGAAGGTGCAGAAATGGGATATAACGCTCCATTTTTATCAATTATACCAAGCGATTGTCACAGTAAACATCAGCTTCAAGTGGACAGCGATATTTTGCAACCTTATGCGTCTCCCATTGGCATGTGAATAATGTATTCATGGAATCTTGCACATGTTTTCAACTGGGGATTGTAAGTTAGCCTGTTACAAGTGGTACCTTATGGCAAGCGCAAGCATAAATCACGAGATCGCTGCGAAATAGGAGGCGGAAACAGTACAATAAATACAGTACAATCAAATAGGATGGACTTAATTAGCGACGTCATTCGTTCGCAAGAGCCATTATTCTCTCTAATGATATAACAAATGGAGTTATTGCCAACGACACCAAACTAACTACAGTAAGGAACCAAAACTTTACATCATTCAAAAGGAATGACTTTCCGATAGGACACAACCTCTACAAAACGTACATAAAAGTGAATTGCTATGTCTCTTCGACTAATATGTTGCTGAATTCGAAAAAAACAATTATTGCTGATAATGGAAGTTGCTGAATTTTAAAAAAACAATTATAGCTGATAATGGAAATTGCATTAACCTGTTAACTTGCTTTTAAAATAACATGCTGATACGATTGAGCTTCGCGATCATTGGCTGTAAACTACCGACCTCGTCGAGACAGCTACCTACTGACATGCACATGCTTTTGCGATACCTTATATGTTGTTTCCTTCGGCCATTGGATACGTTTGGAAGAATATTTACGTTTTAGTGTGTGCCCAGAATGTTGGAAGCGTTTACGGTGACAACGATATTGGAAACCAGCTTCATCTTTCATGTTTAAAGCAAACACCAATTTTCGTAATTAACTTACGTCTGATAACCGTGTAAATGTGCCTTTTTGCTAGGTTCTCAGCAATTAGGGCACAACTCACAATACTGCCCAGCAGGAATAAAACAATGTGCTTCAGTGTAGTTCCAATTGCACTATAGTGGATTTACATTTAGTATCAGCACAATATGTACCGCAAAGAGACCGGTTATCAATCAATTGTCAGCGAACGTGTCTGAGGCAGTATGGTGACATATTTCACAATAACGGTAATGGGCCTGCAAATCAATAGTACCTAGCCATGCATGTCGCCTAATTGTGTTGTGTAAACAACTGTCCCAGTTAACAGGCATCGACGCTAGCCATTGGCAGCATATTTGTCGGGATCGCAACAACGGTAGCAGGTCACTTTTGTCTCCGTGGTCTGTAAGATATCTCACCGGGCCACATTTCGGTTTGTCAGTGAAGCACTCCTGGCAGCCGATATGTTCAAAACAGGTCAAATGCACGACTTGCAATCGAAACATTGCTCTCTCCCAGTTATCTTTGTCGGGCGGATGTAAGTTCGCTTTGATTCATTTATCTCCCTGGCTGGCACATGGTTTCTAATGGTAGTGCAATATTCTCATTTGTATCGGCCTCTCATTATCGCTACCAGGGAAGAGAAAGGAGGGGCAAGGTGGTGAAAGAAGAAGCTGTCCATTTATGACGATGATCACCCAGTTTGTTGTTCCCATGGCGTTTTCAAAGAGCGAATACATATTTCCTTACAATTGTTATAATCATTTCTATAATGCTAGCCCGTTTATTTTGTATCAACAATATTGTAAAGTGTATTGCCAAATAACTAAACATCGTCCCTTCGTCACCTGTAATTGGACCTACAGGTTTTACTGTTCCTTACAAATGTAACCAGCTCTTTGCGTTTTTGTCAGCAGGAAAAACTTACTCGCGGTTCCTGTTGCACCCCGTTAGCTTTTGTAGACAAACATATTTTGCCTTATTGTGATTGTTTGCGTTAAATGTAATTGGCTACCGACGCAAGGGGACTATGTAATGCGGCAGCACTCAACAACCGAATACCAAATTGAATATATCCCGTCAAACGCGAGCCTATTCAGCCTTCATTAGTCAGTTTACTGCACGATGCAATGGAAAATACGATTTATAATAAGTGACTTGGTTGAGGTAATGTACTTTCTTCAATAAGATGCAAAGTCCAGTCGATGGTTAGATGATCCTGTATATTCTAGCTGCCGTTGTTGACCAAATGCCTGCCTTAAATTGGCACTGTGAAAGGTTGAAGCAATTGGTCGTAAACTGTGCCAATGGGCATTCATAATATCAACGATTGTTATCATTTACGAGGTGCCTATTAGCATATGTTATACTTTTGTTGATCTTTCGATGGTTTCTTTAACATAACCATCACCATAAGCTGCACAATTATTGTGACAAGCTAAATCATTAGTTCACTTGTTGTTGGTCATAATCTCATAAACTTTCCATCTATCAAGTTTAAACAAGAACACGGCCCACTGTATTTCGTTTTCTGATTTCTGTCATATACGATCGGCCTTCTTTCAGTTTATTCAAGTCATTCTAATGGTCATTTTGATGATTCTAACAAACATTGGTGGTGCGGTTTTGGACTAGGGAGCTGGACGTAGTACTTGAAAGACATGTTGCGTTTTCTAATCCGTCTCTCATCCCGCTCCCGAAGCAATGACACTGCATTCCTTGTATTAACCACGTAACAAGGTGAGAAAGGGGTTCGGGGTGAGGGCGAAACAAATTGTCACAGTCAATGAGAACCTGGGCGAAACTACCGCCTAATTGTATCGCCAACCTACTTTTCTTCCTAAGCGATTGATGCTCACATCCTACATAATGGTGACCCTCTCACATTATCCGACTACTGTTTATTTTCGGTTCGTCTGGCTCAATGTATTTTTTCATGTAGCGCAATGCGTAATATAAAATCATCAAATGTTAGGTTTTTAATCATATAATCGATACAGACGTTAGTCAAATATTGATAAAAATTTAAACGCCATTCATGAATTATCATGAAATGCATTTGTCCGTAATTAACAATGAATAAAATATCAGAAAGTTACAGATATCAGAGTGTAAAGTCATGAAAAAGACCTTTCATTTTTTGTACTCAAACTAACTTCGACGCAGTGACTACTTAAAATAATATTTACATATTTATATATATATATATATATATATATATATATATATATATATATATATATATATATATATATATGTATATATATATATATATATCTATATATATATATATAGATATATATATATATATATATATATATATATATATATATATATATATATATATATATATATATATATATATATACATACATCACATGTTCGCTCGCATCCAGTTAAGTCGACATATTATGCTTGTGATAACTTTGATGTGAGCGAACATGTGATTGGTTATACCCAATCAAAGCCGATCCAAGTCACACAAATCCGCTACAAAATTTAGACAGCATCTAGTGATCGTATAACAACCATGGTCTTCAATTCATTTCGCAATAACAACAATATGAGAAATGCCCAGCATATTTCTACCCAAAATAATGACCGGGTGTTTGATGGCGACAATGCAAATTATATCATATATTGATGTAAATTCAAAATAAAGAAATCCAGCACTGTGGGCTTTGGTTTACAATTACATAAATGTAAAGTATGAAATTAAAATGAGTATCAGAACACTGAAGTCTGGCATTAGAGTACGCTCTGAATTCTTGATTGACATCAAAGACCAATAACGTTTAAGTTAGCTATAAAAATGAAACATAACCTCCAGTAATATAGCGTAGTGCAAGACAAGCATGATTGCAAATCCCTATTAGGCGGTGTAATTCTTGAACCAAGGGTTAAAGAATATCAATAAGGTGTCCTAATTGACCATAATATGAAGCCTAATAAACAGAGGTTTGTCAAACTAAGCTTGACCTACCTACCATTCCAGCAATGTATCATAGACGTAGCGCAAAGAGCGCCAAGGCCAGTAGCATTGCTGAGACTGGTGGAAATTGACTAGTGGTCCTTGAAGGCACCTATCTCCAATGGCGTCCCTAGCACCTCTTCATCCCAAGGTAATATATGGAGTAAGTACTAGAGCCGCCCCAACCCCTGGGCGGGCGTCAGGACCAAACCCTGCCGCCGCTATGATCGATGCTGACCGTGACCTCTCCGGCCCGGAAAATCGGCTGTAAAACATACAATTACACCTGTCGTGGACGAACCCCAGAATCAACAAGCTCCTCCATAAATTTCACGAGCTCATCCAGGTCATCAGTCTTATTCTGAGTCACTCGCAGTATTCTTCAGTTCAATCTACTAATCTGTTTTCTCTTCCACCAGATAACTTACTTCTTCTTCTAATCCTTTTACACGACCTCCAAGCTCCGCAACACGCTCGTGTACTCCGTTTGTATCAGGGATTCAACCGTTTGTCTACCAGACCTCGTCTATTCTGTGCCAGATATGGCAATGACTCTGAACGGCGCGTTGGTGCTCTTGTCAACATAAATCAAACGGTTCATTTAGATCAGAATTAAAACAAATGGTAAGAGATTTTTTGTGCTAGTTTCCCCTCAGGAGACGAATATCGATAACTGTCCTTGTTGATCTCACGCAACGCCGCAACAAATGTATATGTTTTAATCAGGATCACAAATAAGATTTTGCATTATGTTGACGGAATACTAACTTTCTGATGATGGTCCAAATCAATATCAGTTATCTGGCAGTCAAATTCACAATCTATACCTGTCATTACACACGATTTACACTATCATTTTCGATTTCGATCAACGTCTGATACCAGTTAATCACTATCCAAGCTAATAAAACACGTAAAACATAGCCCCAGCGACCGATAGTTAGCCTGGATATTACAAACGTACAATGCACAACAGAAACAATACAAAACCAGAGGGTTAACGGGATGCAATCATAATTAGCTTAATGCTATCTCCAACTTTTCCTTGCATATAATGTTGCATTCTAAATAAGCTCACCCGGTCTGTATAATACCCTATTGTTACTGCCAAGGACATTAAGCACATTTCCAATGATACCCGCTGTTGCGGGCATATAACTCGCATTATTTTTTTTCCTACATAACCTTGGGCACAAAATCCGTCGAATATCCAGTCCTTGCATTGCGTCGAGCCGAAATTGTCTGCTGCTTAAGCTTCAGACGGTTTATGCTATTACTCATTCGGACATAATAGATAGTAAGATATGCGCATGCCTACAACTTTTTCTTATCGAGTCACTTTCGGACATAATGAATCTTGTATGGGCTCAGTGTATAAAAGCTTTGAAATGTTACGAAATACAAAACACTCTCCTATGGTTTCATTGACAGCATTAAATATCATAAGCTCACCTTACACATCAGTGCGAGAAAAGCAAGGGATCTGGGATATTTTTGCAGCAAGTTTTGAAGTTTGAATAGCACATATGCAGGTACCAGGGCTGTGTGTATGAGTATGCTAACGGGTTGAAACACATCCTTGTAGTTGGCTCTTTGCCTAATCATTGATGGAAGCAGCAACGGTTACTGGCAAAACAATACATCGTGTCAAATTCAAATTATACATGTTAACAATTAGCTTTCATTGATCGATTGTGATAAGTGCGAACTGCTTTGAATATTGAATAATGCCCCTAACGAGCCGACATGAAAACAATCGACGAAAAATGAACCAGATAATAGAAGAACGAGCATTTGTAATTGAAACTATTTCAGCGAAGAATGCATCACTGTACTCCGCAGCAATCGGTTTCCACACGCAATTGCCAGTGCTGATAATGACCGGTGTTTGTAACCTTTGCAATGTATAAATGCACGGCGTTCATTAATTAAATAAGTCAAAAACATTTACCTCTGTATGATTGCATTTAGCGTAAAGAAGAGGCAAGCAAAAATGTTCACAGCATAAGAGCGGACGCACACTTATGTGAAGTAATTCGTAGATCCATCCTAAGCAAACCAAAACAGGCAACTTCTGCATTTTTGCTGTAGTATTTTAGTTAATTTACCTCCGGCTTTATATGCAAAAGGGCGTTGCTCTTTTTCTATGCCAGCAAACAGCGAAATTCTATTTGTAATTGGAAATTGGCATAATTGGTGGGAATTACGAGTCATAAAAATAACAGCTATTGGCACAGGTGTTAACGCATAATCGCTGCATAGCAAGCTAGCATATCTGTACTTGTTATACATGTTCCTTACTGCTAGAAATTGTTTTCTCAATAGATCAGTGTTGATTTCGGCAATGAGGGCTGTAAATTGTTCAACTTTCAATATTTTCTTACATAAACGCTTGAATATATCACTATCGGACCGCAAACCAAGAATCCAACACTCAAGGCCTTTGTTTATGTGAATAACACCAATTGGCACTTTATAGCATCATATCATATCTTCAGCGTAATCTATCTCTAGACTCTGCCGCATATATACTGAAGCCGGAGATTGCAGCTGGTCGTTGCTCCTGCATGAGGCTTATACAAAACATAAAATCGAATAACCATATCCGAAAAAGCTGTGCCATGCTGTATATTTCTTCTTCGGGACAATGAAAAACGTCATTTTCTGTACATTTACACCCTCTTTGTCTTCGATTTTCCGGAACAATGCGAACGTCCTCCTCTTGAGGAGAATCGTCTAGGCTTATGAAGACAGCCTCACTCGAAGCCACTACGGGAAGTAGCGTATAGCGGCTTTATAGCCGCATATCTTTCAAGCATAGCGGATTCGCTCCACAACTTATCCTGAACCTAATCTTCTTAGTCGAACCTATTACTACTTCGAATGTGGCGCTACATTGAATCATTTGTGCCCAGAAATAGACGCATCTGGGTGCAGATATATATATATATATATATATATATATATATATATATATATATATATATATATATATATATATATAGATAGAGAGATCTCTATATATATATATATATATATATATATATATATATATATATATATATATATATATATATATATATATATATATATCTATATATATATATATATATATATATATATATATATATATATATATATATATATATACACTGTAGGCGGATACTGACCGCCGAAATGAGCCCGAGTCGTCATAAAGAATGATTTGCGTCGGCCTAAACTGTTATCACTGCGCCGTCTTTGCTGTCGTTTTATACCTCTCATGTTTAAGCACCACAGAGTAGCCTCCTCTGCATCATGTGTATGATTGATAGCATTGGGAGTTGCATTACAGCTCTTCGCCTGTGTGATTATCGCTAGTAGTAAGCGACTTCTTGTTGGGTTATAATGATGCCGCATGGAAACCATTACAGTAATAAAACAAAACACCTTAAGCTTCCACGGTTAGATGTTGACGACAAAATCTGCTCTATTAGGGGTACGATGTTATTCGCATGAGGGTACCATTGGAACTTTGTTTTGTAGTTCAGGGAGGGCATAACATATTTCAATCACTCCACTGACATAAGAACAACAACATATCATGCTCTATACAGACAAACACAAACGCCTGTTAGAACAATATTGGATGAGCTGGAAATCGCAAATGATGAACGATGGCAGCTTTGGATATCAGAGAATCGTACATGCATAGAGATCAAGGCATTCAAACCATACCAGTGCATGCATGGCGCTAGGATCTATCCCACATGACCCTTAGTGTTGACCTTATTCTATCCATACGGTTGGCCCGGCCATTTTATTCATACATTACAATTCTGAAATGCTTAGGGAATGCGTTTTACCTCAAGGACCCAAAACTCTAGGCTTAAATGGATGAATAGCCCATTGATTTGAATATATATCTGCGGAATATCTCTGGCAGCTCAGTATGGCTACAGTCCCCTGCTGTAGCTATGACTTTTGTCGACGACACTCATTAACCAATGCGTACACTTCTGTGTTCTAATATTATTGGTTGACTTCACCACATGACACGGTATGCTACCGTGCTGAATATTCACAAGGCACAAACACATGCTTGCTGTAACATTACAACTGTGTGCCAGTCAACAATAATACGCAGAACTCGTGCAACCCAATAATGGTTGGCTGTCGTCAAGTGTCCCATCTTAACATCTTATGTACATATATCATAGGATGTATCATTTGTCTTATGTGGTTAACCCTTTGACGGTTTCTATACCTGATAGGTTCTGAAACTCCTTCTCCTCTCCCCGTAAACGTTACGCTCGCTCGCGTCGGCAATTATATGCGTTAATAATAAAAGGAAGAGTGTTGCCAATGCATTAGTTGGTAATTGCTAGCATCTTAGATGACTGGCCCAACTCAGATCCCCTCCTTGACTGCTGCCTCCAATAATCGACAACCTATAACGAACTATTGGACAACAATGAACCATCCTGTGATTGTGTGCCTTTTCGTATCAATGGTCAAAGCATACTAGGCATGGTTAGCAATCTCAGCTCGTCATAGAAACATATAAATCTTTTGGATGGAAATCTTCATTCCGTTTACTGAGTATACCGCACGCTTAGATTGTGCCGATATACGTCTAGCCGTTGCTTAATATTATCGATTGATATTCTGTAGCTTAATCGCATATGAATTCCGCAGTTGTGATTGCAACAATTGAGCTTTATAATGAAAAGCAATAATGAATAAGAATTATCTTCCTCCGAATTCACCATAATCGCAGATGGAGATTAATGATTTATGGAATATTGATAAAATCATTCATTTTATATTATTGACAATACATCATTCCCGTCAAAAATAGGCTTTAACCTTGCCATGTACACTCTCGACCCGTTTCGCCTGTGTTGTAACCTGTATTCATAGCAATATATGGCAGAATATACTCCGCTTCGAAATATTGATTCACGTCTTGACTTCGATGATCAAGTACAATACCCCTAAAAGGCTCAGCCCGCCTTATCACTAAGCCCCTATTAATAACGCTCACTTGCTTATTGGGGCCATCGAGTCTGTAGAGGAACTGCATTATAACTTGTATCTGACTTGCCATATCGGTATCTATACAGCACTGAAATCTCAATTAATTATGCATATGGTTGCAAATATAACCAATGATATGCTTCTAGCTTAATGTGTAAATGTTGCCACCAGGCAGTCGCAATCTGTGCTGGTGAAACAATTCGTGACCTTAACAATATAAAGCGACATGGCCTGTCATAGTACCGATTAACATCGTCAACCCAATGGTACAGTCATATCAATTTACATGGCAAATGTTCTCGCTATCGGTCGCAGCTTTACCCTTGGTATACTGAATTCTGAATTTACGTTCTCAGTCGACAGGATGAATACCGCCACTGTGATACGAGGGTCTTTCCTAGACACCTCAATGATTGTTAGAGCACCGATATGGAACACAGTGAATGTGCTTCCAAAGATTTGTGTAACCGAAGTTGAGGATTGACTTAATGTTCAGCGTACCGTGTATGCTGATAAAAGCAATTTTTCATGGCTGGTGAACCTATTATATAAAGGCATAATATGAGCTCCGGATAAATTGAGTCACCTGATTCGTCCAAGGCGTCGTAGTTCTGTGTAAAATGCTCAACCTTACATTGCTCCTAACCATTTTAATATACAGTGTAGTTGATGTGGTGAATTACTGAATTCGACAGTCATATACTGCTTTTACGGGTTTGGATAGAATCTTAAAACGGATTTAAGCGCGGATCTCTGAGTACAAGCATCATGCCGATATATAATAAAGGTAGTACGATCACATTCACACGGTAGACATGCATTTGCTTAACGTTACATGTGCGTCGCTGAGGATCAGTAAAAATTGCAGTCTACTTGGTTACTTAGCTTATCAAAATAAGTTCTTTCTGAACAAGATACTGCTTGAGCGAATAATTTATTTATTAGGAGGCAATATTTGACTAACATGCGCAAGTTAATAGGCATGGTAAACTTATTTGTCATATTAGCAGGCGCAGGCATGTTTAATGCTGAATAAGCATCTATATAGTGCTTTGATCTGGCATGCATCTGTTCTCTGCAATATCGCCAAGCAGTGCTTTTTTCATGTTGTTTGAATAGCGTTTTGGGCTTGCAAGAGTAATGATCCTAACTATTCGGAAGTGTCTCGAACTTCTATTAACGCACATATGTGATTCACCATACAGTAATTCAATGTTAATTGCGTAACATAAACAACCGATCTCATTTTAGAAATGCTCTAAAGTGAAAACGCGAACCACCTTTATACTAGTGCATGAAGTCGATAATGTCCAGGGGAGCTACTTAATACACAACAATGCATTTATTTCGCAACGCGTTCGGTTGGCTGTTGGAAATTACTGGTTAAAACCGCTCTTCTAGGTAATTTTTGTTACTATATCTAAGCATCATCCACAGTCAGTCAGAAAATGGTTCCAACCATTTAATTTCTCGTACAGGGGCGCAGCTTCCTATAGGCCGTGTAGGCCGCGGCCTACACATTTTCCCAGAAAGTCGAAAACATAAAAATGCCAAAAATGCAATAAAAATCGGAGGAGGGAGGGGGGTAGGGTTAATGGAACACCAGAAACAAGATTTGCCAAGGACAGACAGTGATTGATTTGTCGGAATCTACACGTATGGAATGGTTTATAGTCTTTATACCCCAAGGAATTGTGCGAACGACTAGGGCCAGCATATTGTAAAGTTTGTGCCGGCCGCGTATTGCAAAGTTCCGTCTTTTAAACATTTTAAAGGATGCTTGCTGGGCGCTTTTTCTTTGAAATGTAAACAGACCAAGAGCCTGACAGAGATCATCATGACCGAAAACATTCCCAAGTATCCGGATATCGGATGTTTTACTTTACCTTCTGTAGTCGAAGGCACCAAACAAAAGTTGTTAAATGGAACCTGGCCATAATGTCTTCAGTTCTCATTTCCAACACGGTCAGTCTTATTGTTAGTTTCAAACCTTTAATAAGTTGTATTAAATTGAGTGCTTAGTACAATAACTCTATGGTATATTTTAAAAGTGGATTTGTTCTGTCCTTAGATAGATTTTTCTTGCATACCAGATGGGGTAATCTGCAGTTTTTACCAGTGCTGGAAAATCTCATCTTACACCACCCCCCCCCCCCCCCCACCTCCCATGTAAGACGACTCGCGTGAATTACTCGTTACGTAACGTTATAAAAAATGTGATGTAACTTTCCCAACCACAGCATCTAAATAACTCTTGTTTTTATATCAAAAGCATCATTTCGAAAAGTTTGTATTTAATATATATTTTAAAGTGCATGACAGTATGCAAGAAAAAGTTTCTACCATGAGATACTCGGATCAGGTGGGAATATAACTGCAGAGCCTCGTTCCCACGAAACAGTTACCCTCAGTGACGGATATTTCCATCTGAACCGCGTGCTCATGTAAAAACTTATATATAAACCAGTTAAGATAGATTTACTATGTAAACCAGTTTTTTTTTTGTAATTCTACATTTGTTTTCAAATGGCCGCGTTCAAATTATTGCATTAATAACATATAATACACATAATGTTGTACATAGACAATAGTGTAGGGGATTAATGCTTGCTTCGCATCCGGGCATACCGGGTTCGATTCCCCGTCCGGCTGATTATGGTTTTTACTTCTTTGTCTTGTAACAATTTTAATTTTAAATACCATTATTTATTATTGTAGTTTTTTTTTCGGGTCATTTGGAACAAGTAGTAAGCTGCGAAAACTCAGCGGTATTCCAGTCATGAGACTAAAATGTCTATATATGGTCTATGATACATTCTTATTTGTACCAAATATACGCCAAACGCAACTCTGATATTCTAGGTTCTAAATCAAAGCTACGCCCCTGTCGTAATATTCATTGTGGGGAAAGCCATGTATTCTACATTAACCTTCTTGGTCATACACAACAAATGAAACATTTACTGAGTTCATTGGCGCAAATTGAAGTTGTGGTACCGATATTTCACACTGCTACAAGCGCATAATAACTGCGTACATCAGAGGAGAAATATATTATAGCACATACATAGCTAATCTTGTTTTTTTCAAAGTGTGGATATCTCATAGAGGAATTCCATCAGATATTGGCTGGGTTCGATCCAAAAGGATACCAAAGTGTGTGATTATTTTATTTCCTACCCTGGTTGTTAATTGAATACAATTTTGACAGTAGTCTGACTAATTGCATCCTTGTTTAAACATGTCAAATTAATGGCATGTGAATGGGGATCGTTCTGCTTTGCCATACCATCACCACCTCTAATGAATCTGATCAGGTGTATCCTAGCATAATGCAGAAAGTGGATAAATTATTAAAGAGGATCCTTTTCTTAAATGTTGAACTAGCACAATTCATACATGATGAGAGCTGGGGCCGTATCCATAAAGAATCTTAACTTGAGTCGTCTTAACTTGAGTCGGCGTGCTAAGCTGAGTCCGCGAACTCAGGCGTATCCACAAAACAAATTGTTAGCGAACTCAGCTGAGACCGCCAGCTCAAGGCTGGCAAACAGCCAAAAACGATTAGTACTCATGTACCTTCGCGATCATAGTTTGTCTCTGTGTTCATTAGACAGAAAATGGAATAAAGTGGCAAAGAATGGTCGATTTAGACGGAAGAATGGAAGTGGTCTAGTCTGACTATTTTATATAATAAAGTCTAGACCTAGTAGGGTCTAGTAGTCTACTGTCGTTATCAACTTATCGTTTATCAAAACAAAGTAAAAAAAGGAATAGTCTTTAAACCGGTTGTTTATGAATATGTCACTCACCTTTATTCAATCCGACTGTACAATATTTTATGGTATCAAGTATAATATACGGTGATATCAGGTATAATATACGAATTTCAATATATTCTCAGCAATCTACGGCACTGTAAATGTAATGATTGTTATCCATGAACATGACCACAACGCCAGCGGCACGATGAACCATTGTTTCTTATGGAGACGATTTGCAAACTGGCTAGCTCTTATAATCGGCAATATAATCACGGATAATCCACACGATTGGGAAATAATTCCATCGACCATGCTTGCACTAATAACATTATAATTCCGCGATGAATACAAACAATCCTTGTTGAGTTTTGTTGTTTGACTGTCCGTTGGAATTCGCGCGTTACTGGGTCACTGCGCGTCATTAGACTATGACGTGTTGTTGTATTTGACGTATAAAGCGGAGTTTTTTTTATCGCAAAATAACCCTTGTCGTTGGTGTGCTTTGGGGGCACTTTCAATATCTGCCATTTTATCATGAAGTGGATTTATATACTTGTAGGCTTGGCACCTGCTTTTCTTATATTCAATCATACGAAATGTGAATCTTGGCGCCGTTGTTTTGATTAATGAAGTTTAAGTAATTTATCTGTAACATGACCAATCGTGAATGGATATTCTATTCACTTGGAAACTCCCATCCACTCAGATTATCCCGCAAAACACTCCTAATTCGGAGCTAGACTGCTGCAAGCTGCCTCGCTTTCTAGGAAACAACAGCCTCTCCTAAGCGACCCGATTGTTTGTGAAGAATTCCCCGCTTCGTTTTTACGAAAACAACTTGCTGCGTAAATAATTCAAATAACCCGATAAAAGTTGGTGTGTCATAAATAACGAACGGCCGATTATGTTTTGGTTCATTTTAAGAGCATACATGTTCTTATTCATATCTGTGAAAGCATTTTCCCGGAAATATTACCGTTGGACCGCCATTTTTAAGTTTGAGCTAGCGAACTTAAGTCAGCTACCTAGCTGACTCAGAGTTGAGCACGCTAGGAGACTTAAGATTC
>CM067347.1:62813156-62830656 GCA_034190875.2 Urechis unicinctus | reverse complement strand
GAAGGTAGTCCTGCATTTGGCCCATATAAGTCTTCTTTTGCTAACGGCGCAAGAGGTCAAGATTGAGCTCAATTTGCATGAGTAGAATTTGTGGCGGAAGCTATCGTAGCATCTAAACGTCATGTGTGGCCCCTTCAACTACTGTTTTTTGTTGCCTGGGCTAATGTATTGCGTAAATCTACGTCGCACTTGATATCGCGCTTCTCCACACATATGTTCAATGTTCGACAAATAGATACGTTTTGAAAGAACCTGACTATATTAATGCTGTCGTTTTGAATATGTAATGCATATTGATAATGCTATTCACATTAATCGAATTCCTATCACGGAATGATATTAAGCCCCTTCACCTGTGAAATTCACAATGAAAATGTGTTATTGTTTGCCATTGGACCTGATATGAAATAGTTTGATAAGATCAGCTTCTAAATTTTGTCCGTATTTGCCACCATTTTCCTCAAATTTGAGGCAATGTCATTAATACCAACTCAGAACGGCATGTAATAATGTTTAATGGGTGGTTGAGCATAAAAGTGCGCCTGTTTTCATTATTTCCACCAGTGGTGCACACTTAAATAAGAATTATATATTATTCGGTTTATTTAGCGTCGAACCTTTAGACAATAATAGCGGACAATTGACCACCATCATGTACTACTCTGAATGTGTGCACTTATTTAGGTCAGTACATTTTTCAATGAGCTTACAACGACTTCCGTAACATTATCATCGTGTGTTGAAGCATTTGTTGCAGTTGATCGATGGAAATCACCTCCATCTTATGCCGTCCGTCAAGTTTTATGCTTCGCATTTAGTGTATGTCTGGTGTTAATGTTGCCCTCAAATATCCGATTGAATAATTCAATCTTTTGTAAATAAGATTATTGATTACTTTCATATAACTAGGTTTAATGAGCCTACTATGTTCTTTACATAATTCAAGTTATTTCATAATTTTCGACGTCTTCATCTTCGTAAGGAGCCCATTCTTCTGCGAGGTCGATATATTTGCCGCTATTACTGTGGTCATGAAGTTTTTTTTCAGTTTTTGGTGATTCAATTATCACCATTGCGTTCTCTATTATCCTCATTTATTTCGTCTTTAAGAGCGATCCTTGTCGTAGGAAAATTATATTAGCAACAATCTACAATAGAGGGAGTTGTCGAAGCGGAATGGTTAACGTTCTTACTGATCCAGTATTCTACGAAATTTGTGAATGCTGCCATATTCCTAGCTTGAAGCTTAATGATAGTTTTCTATTAGCGATACAGCGTTCGTCCGATCATAAGGGCACCGCTCGGTAGTTTTACCTTTGGAGCGAATGCATTTTCTGCCTCAGAAATTTACCACAGAAAACTCTGTATTAGTCCTGATGTTAAAGAATATAATTTGCAGTAATATGTGGAAATATTATACAGAGTAGTCACTTAAAATACGAACCAGTAACATGATTTGTGTCATTGAAATACAGCCTATGTCTTGAGTTTGAGTAATAACTTTTCCAAGTAGCGTAGAGAATTATCCCATTATTCTGCCAATGTCATGGATCGAAAAATTCTACACATGCCAGCGTACAGACCGAGCCCTGCTATTGCACAGGGTAATTATGTTTCAGGGAGTTGGAGAACCGGTTATATTCGAGCAAACTTTCAGAATGTAGTAAAACTATAGAAATATAATGACTTACTCTATCATTACCGAGCTAACCGTATTTTTATTGCGATATGAAAAAATCCAGATCCAGATTGTGAATGCAAATGGCAATCTCTACGTTACAAAATAGATCACTTTGACAATTTTGAATAAACAAACTGAAAAAAATCATATTCGCTGTGAACTATTTACTTTTACACAACCAATGCTACTGATAACACCGTGGTTAAAAAAGAACAGTGATATTTGCTCACTCCTGTTGCGGCAATGCTTCGTTCGTTTGATTTGAATGGCTGGTAAATTACGACCCTTAAATCCCTTTACTCTGACATATATTTGGGAGTAGAACGCCTATTCTGCATTCCAAATGTTTGTGTGACTGACATTTACGAGCACAGTTGTGATATTGAAAGCCATTTTCTAAACACTTCAACAGTATAAAGCGTTATGTAAGCCAAATTGAATTATATGAACCTAGTTCTTTTCCTGTCTCATTCTACGCCATTTATGGCGACTCCCTGAAAATTTGAGCAAGAAGCTGTTCGGAATCCTTTGTGAAAACAATAATAATTGACATCGACTGGATTATAAGTGCGTGACGTTTTAGCTACATTCTTTCGGAATTTCAACCGATTTCGACCGATCAATCCTGTCTGGACAACTTACCATGGAGTACCTCACGCGCATCTTTGAATCATTGTAGCGCACTGTAAGAATAATATTGCTCACTTTATCAAGCAATGATATATAATTAAGTTATGGAGTGGCTGCAACATTATTCAGCATCTGGGGCTTATCTGTTTTAGTTTTATGCTGAACGTCGTTCTATGACAAATGGAAAGCAAAGAAGATACATGCGTAGTTTGTCACGTCAACATTTTATTTGTGTTTTGGGGCACAGTAAGTGAGGGATCAATCAGCAACCAAATAGGTTAATTTATGTATATGAGTACTAGACAAGGCGACATTTGGTTTAGTTTTTATCCAAATATTTCGGAATAAACCTCAACAGATAGTGAAGGCAGATTATCGGCATCAGGTAAACAAACACTTTCCATCCTTGGAAGCAATGACCGATAGTTCGACCTAAGAAACCACACGATGGGAACTTTGTAAATTGGTGAACCTACGAGTAAGGCAAGCAGACAGCCGCTATTGAGTTTTATGAGTCGCACCCTTTCCCGGTGTCCTGATAAGCATGGTATCTTATGTAAGGCAAAAAAGTATTAGAAACAGCTACTCTTGTAACATTATACTTTTGAGTGCCAAATTGAAAACAAACCTATCCATCATCATAACGTAACCTCTCAGTCATCGGTTTGATGGAGTTACCCCCACAGCTTATATCAATCATAAACCCTAGCTTCCCAGATTCCCTACTGACGCCCGCCCCCACAACCCCCAACCCCGCCACCTCTCCTCATGCATACCCCATATGCAAGAGCCCAAGCTACTTCCCGGCCCTCATTAGCCAGGCTAAAGCAAATCCCATGATAATTGGGATAGTGTGCCTAAGTCGTAGAGGGAATCACTTTCACATCACATCAGTTAAGAATGCAATGAGCAATATACATTTAACTTAGTGCAATTTGCGTTCCAGATATTCACGCCTTTCGAGCGCACGCTATTATAGGCAACCTTCGATTTAAATAACGGTACAATAAAATTTCTAGATTGTCTTGTAGTAATTGTTTGATTAGAGGATTTTCGTCGAATCATTAATTTGAAAACATTAGGCAAATCACCTCTTTATAACTTAAACATAAACAACATGATACAATATTCATACAACTCAGTAAAACGGAACATATTTAAGGATTTAAATAATGTCAATGAACATGTGCGCTTTGGCGAACCGGTAATTACTCTACAGCATAGTTTCTGTATATTTTGTATACATATAGTTTGTATATTTCTTTGCTGCTGTACCCCAAACTTCGAGACAATATATTATGTATGGGTATATAAACGAATAATGCAGAGTATTTAAGGTACTTGTTCTAAAAATATTTTTCGCCTTACAAAGTAAGCCGATATTTTTAGCAATTTTCAATTTTATATGTTGAATGTGAGACTGCCATGTCAATTTGCTATCTAACTTAACTCCCAAAAATGTTGTCGAGTTCTCTCTCCTTATAACCTGATTATTGATATAAAGTGGTTGAGTTGGTGCTGGGCTATAGCGCCCAGGTGCAAATATCAGGTAATGTGTTTTGTTGACATTCAACGAAAGCTTATTGGCATTCAGCCATAGTACTAAATTTTTAACCAGTTACAAACATATTAGTGTCATCTGCATACAGTATAGGATGCATACATTTCGAAACATTAACAATGTCGTTGACATAGATTAAAAACAAGAGTGGCCCCAAGATTGAGCCTTGTGGAACGCCACAAGTAATACACCCTCGTTCAGAGTGGACACCGTTGTAAGTAACATATTGGTATCTGTCGAGCAAATAGTTTTTTATCCACTCTAATGCGATGCCTCTAATGCCGTAGTGTTCCAATTTTCTTATAAGAATACGGTGATTGATGATGTCGAACACTTGACGTAGATCAATGAAAATCCCTAAAACATTTTTATGTTCTTCGTGAGCATTAATAATTTTATCAACTAAGTAGCTTATAGCCTGAGTGGTACTGTGTTTTTTACGAAAACCAAATTGATAGTTATATAATATATCATGCTTACATATATATTCAGTAAGTCGTGTATGCATGAGTCGTTCTAGTATTTTAGAAATACACGAAAGAATAGATATTGGTCTATAATTACTAATCTGAGAGGAGTCGCCATTTTTAAATATTAGTATAACTCGAGCGATTTTTAGTTCTTTTGGAATAATTCCACTTATAAGTGACATGTTAAGCGTGTGAACTAAGGGTTTTATAATGTGTGTTAAAGTGTTTATTTTATGGTTGGAGATATGTCATCCCAACCTGGACTTGAGTGTTTCAGGGATTTTACTATATTAGTTACCTCTATTTCATCTGTGTTTCTAATAAATATAGAGTCAGCATTCGTATACTTTAAATATTTAAGAACATCTGCATTACAAGCAGGGATCTGTTTTGCAAGCGTAGGTCCTATATTTAGATAGAATTGGTTGAACTTGTTAGCAATTTATTTTTTATCAGTGGTAGTTTTACCATCAATGATGAATTCTTCTGATAGTTTGGTCTGCTTTTTCTTATTTATGACATTTTTAATCAACTCACACGACTTCCTCATGTTACTTTTGTTTTTAGAAAAGGCATTTTCATAGTAATTTTGTTCACAGGTCTTCATTAGTGAACGCAATTTACATTTGTAGCGTTTGTATTGAGTTTGGTTGGTCAGCGTGTGGTATTTGATGCTTTTCATATACAATTTATTTTTTACTTTGATAGATTGTTTAAGTCCCGATGTTAGCCATTTATA
This sequence comes from Urechis unicinctus, assembly GCA_034190875.2. NCBI lineage: Eukaryota > Metazoa > Annelida > Polychaeta > Xenopneusta > Urechidae > Urechis > Urechis unicinctus. Next base: position 62,825,575 of record CM067347.1, on the reverse strand, counting down.
TCGATGTTTATATTTCGATTTTGATAGTTGAATTGGGAAGCATGCATTGTATGGATCATTAAGAGTACAATAGAACCTTGTGTATGACTCATGTGCGTCATTGGTGTCTAAAACATCCCTCCATTCAATTTTTTCAAGTTTCGCAGAGAATTTATCTACTTTTCGGGCCGAGATTTGTCTGTAGTAAAATTGGTCACATTCAGTATTAGTTTCAATGCCGTGGTCGATACAGAACACTGGAAAATGGTCACTTACATCTGTACACAAAATACCGGATATATAATTGTGCTGTGGTTGAAAATTGGTAAAAATATTGTCTATAAGTGTGGCGGAACGATTTGTTACTCTCGTGGGTTTGGTAATGAGTGGGGTAAAAGAGAAAGAATACATCATTTCAAGAAATTCTTGATGACGCTGAATGTCGCAATGCAACTATAAGGGTAGCCCTACAAGACGTTTGAGTAGACGTCTTACTTTCTCTTATAACGACGCAATGAATTTGTTTTTAGATCGATTCAGACAACTACCAAACACCAAACATACCAAAAGGGTGGAGTTATAGAATGCAATGATGTTTTACGGACAATTTCATCCCTTTTCGGCGGGGGATTTCGTCCATGGTAATTATTTATAGTTCGATCAATTTGTTAAGCGGTAAAAGTCCGAAACACAGCAACATGTTCGTTTTCAGGTTCAAGACCACGTGCATTGCGCATGCTCAGAATGACGTGCCCCATCGACGACTAATGCTAAGCCTGGGGGGCCACTTAAGTGTATAGAGGTAGTATACATGTGCTGCGCGATCGGGTATGTTTTTTCGGCCTCTCGTCTTGTACGACGGGTTATACATTCACATAATACCTTGTACGACGGGGTATACTTTTGGCCTTTCTCAACTTGTACAACAGGTACGGGTTTGCGAGGACCCGCGGCACACCCCTATCCGAGTTAGGGCAAGTTCCTCTACCAATATCTGTTTCCCACCACCAGCTTCCAGTCCTACCCTTCAGACAACATCAATCACGCCATCCCCAAAAGCCCCAAGTCCTGCTACGCTGCCAATATATGTTAAGCCATCCCCTCCCAGCCCAGCTCCTCTGCCAGCACCCCTCGTAGCATTTGTACGCTATCCTAGCTGTGATTCAAAGCTGACTTCTGCCCCGACATTACCAACCCCTCCCAACATCGATCCCACATCGAAATCTCCCCCGACATAACCTACCCTTCAAATACCAATTAATCTGTCAAATTCTTGCCCTGTATCATCTGCATCCCCAAGTCTTCCTCCTGTGTTGATTTTACCTCAACCGTTTCCCTGCGCAGATTCCCGGCCAATACATAACTCGTCCCCGCGATCATCCGCCCCTCAAAACAAGAATTCGCCGACATTATCGCCTAAAAACGGGTTCCAGTCACCAGAAGCGTCTGCACCGGCATCTCCCCAACTCCCACGAGACACTTCCTCTCAAAGGACTTAGCAAACTTTTCCCGCCACCACATTACCCGCGGACACTTCTATCCCAATAGGCCGGAACCCCAATTTTCCTGACGTATGACTTATACCCCAGTCACAATCAAAGTTGAACCTGGGCGGCGTGTGCTATTTCTCGACATTGGCCGGCGTATGGAAGTCGGCGAAAGATCGTGCGATAGGGCGGTCACAGTCAAAATTAAAAGTGCCCCGCGCGCTGCCCGGGGGTCGCCGGCCGGTGATCGGCCTACTTTCCTGGAAATAGGGTCGAACAGGGGCCTCCAAATTCTCCCATTTCCGTCACGGCCGCTAGGAGTGCCACCACTGCGCACAGCTGGGGGCATGTTTCTCTGCCTGTCAAGGTGTCAGCGCTTTGTTCGCGCTTTACTAGCTGCGTTGTTGCGCACATTCTTGTTGCGCGTTTCTATAGCTGTAAAGGACTTTAAAAACGTCGCCGAAGGTCTCAAGCGCAAGTGACATGTGTATATATATATATATACGAGCCAGGCGAAACCGAACACTACCGAACGCTCGAGTTATAAGAAAAACTGAGCCCGTAGAATTAGTAAGAAATGTCTGCAGCACCGTAAATATTGTGGACTTGGTCGGGGAAGATGTTGGAGAGAATATTTACAATGAACGCAAAACTATTAGCATAGAGGGTCCGCAAGTCAATTTCCCAGATCCCAACACACTTTCTGCATGGCAGGCCGACATGTCCAATGCACCTGAGCTTACTGAGGCTTACTGTCTAATTCACTTGATGAACAAGTGCAGGGTGGCATCATTTGAAAGCGATAGGGGATATCAGATGTTCTTCAACAGACACATACATGCAGTTGAGTATAAATCCCTGAATCATTGTAGGTTTTATCGAAGGGAGGAATGTGTAAGGGAGCTGTCCCAGTCCGAGCAACCATACAATGTATGGCTTCTCCTCTCCCCATCTGGTACCATAGAGTCTACTGGATGTGAGTGCACAGGGTAATTCTTAATTTATAGAATTAGAATATTTAACTTAAGAAAGTTGAATACAGATGTGTCACACATCTTATAAATATGTATTTATACCTATGAAGACTTCCTGGTACAGTATTAACTTTGTGTTTTGTTTTATGTGGTGTTGGGGTTTGGTGAAAAGTTTTTTATTTATTTTCTCATCTTTCTTTGCAGAGATGATGGTGGTTGCAAACTTTATGTGGCCATGATGTTTGCAGTGGCTGACTTCAATACTAATGCAAAGTATAATCCAGCATTACCGCCTGATGAAGAGACATAGCTTGTCGCCTTGATTATTTTGATTTCTGGCAATTACACAGTCTATATACTTGTCACGCCAGTAATACAGCTAACGGAAACTTTACTGTCATCCACTGGTGTTTTTTTCGATTTCTTGCAGTTCACTACGGCACAAGTAGACCGGGGCATGGTTGCTTCCGCGATGTCTATATAGTCTATAGAACGATATTCTTAAACAATTTCCCCTGACTAACACCAATATAAAATATAAAACAACGAATATTCACCACAGTTCCGCGTCATGTATTGCCTTGGCGTTTTGGAAAAATATGCCCCTACTACCGGTTGAAAATAAGTATCGCCGCCTGGCGGCCGCGACGGAACCCCTAGAATGTGAAGGCAGGAATTACACTTGATGCGCTTACGCTAGCCTGGCCATCAGAACTGGACCGGAAGGATGATGACCATCAGCTGTTGGCCGGGGCCTGGAACGACGAGGCGGTGATGCAGCAGGTGGAACCGGAGGGCCGGGGAGCACTCACAAATCGTCCCATATTTAACTGATTCTATAATTGCCTGGTGTCCTGTCGATACCAAGGTATCCTTTATCAACTTGCCGGCGTATGCCGCGCTCTAACCAATATTTATTCACTTACGATAGCTTTCAATCGTTTGAAGGTCTTAAAACACGCGATCTGCCGCAATAATTGAGTTCCAGGTAGCTGTATGCGTCGGCATTCGGCGCGCGAGGTCTTTAAGGACCCAAACAGCAAGGCTCTAGCTTAGAACCCCTCGTCCTTCTTCGACATCCGTTTTGTAAGTGCACTCTTGTATAGTTTTCGTCTTTTAATGAATGCATGTGGATATAGAGTCTAGACTTAGATGTATACTCCCCCACCCACATTGGTCCATCCATACACCCGTATCCTGTATTTTGTGCGTCGCACTAAACGACCCGATATATCGTTAATCCGTTAAATTTCTATAATATTTGTTCCACGGATAGTGATCATACTAATGGGCAGTCAGCATTGGCATTCGGTACATAAATTTGCCTTTTAGGTCTGTGTGATTTAGATTTTATAAAGGTGAAGCTCGAATGGTGACCATAACCACGTATCACAGATTTGACGAGATCAGTAAGTATCATGGTCAATATTTCGGGGAGCAAGAAGCCCGCAGGATCTTGTCCCAGACGCATGAGGATGAACGGCCTGCTGATTGTTATAATTAGCTTAGGACCAATTCAGTCCCCGATCACCGCTGAGCCAAAGGGCGCGCTTGAGCTCGATCTCCATGGCAGACATGTTTGACGCTTCGCTAACATAACATCTCTGCAACAGTTAACGGAGCGCATGCGATTTGACCCGGTTTGACCTATGACCGGGATAACAAGCAGCCGGCAGCGTGCGTCAAATATAAACAAACATGAATGGTCAACCCTTAGCGACGGAATGTCGAACACTTAAGGCGTAGGATAATCGCCGCCAGTGATTTAGGAAGCTGTGTTTACTACCCACAGTCTGACAAAGGCAACATTTCGATATCTTTGATCATGGACGGTCTTCGCTTTTTACGCTGCGCCCAGAGGTGCGGCAATTCTTTTCATCTACGAGCGTCAAAGGCCTGCAAATCCTAGCCTGCGCAGGAGATCCGCTTGACCTGTCTGAAAAATTTTGTTAGCCAATCAGAGACACCCTCCCCGTATAAAATGCGAGCGCCAGGAAGCGATGTGCGGACATATCAACTGCCTTATAAAACATGCGCCACACCCCTTCCCTCTTGGGACATCAGTAACCCGTCAGGAACGCGCGAGGTCAGTGTTTCAAGTTGATGCTGCAGAAGGCCGACAGTTCACGCCACGAGGTTGTCTTAAGGGATAGACAAATAACGGCATGTCCTGTAGATTCCCCGTCGAGTTCTGCTTCGGGTTATAAACAGACTACGCATCAACTGTCATGTGTACTTGTTTTTTTTTGTCGTAGTAACTATAGTAGTTTACTCATGATCAGCGTGGTTGCCATGCAGTGTTCTGTTGACAGTATTCAAGAGTTTATACTTACGTCTAGGAGATATCACTTTTAGCCAGAGGATGTGTTGACGCACGAATCCTGTCTACGACATGATCAACCGGCCGAGGATCTTCACGCATCATGTCGCTGCCGTGATCGTATGGAGCCACCAGTTCGGAAAGCTCACGTCAATGATAATGCTCATTGTGTAAATGAATGAATCAAATAAGTTTTATTCACATTAGTTTTGTAAGCAGTGGGTATACACAAGTGAAACGATGTGGCTTGTTTTTCATCAGGTCTGCTTGGCTAATTTAAATGCAAGTAAAACGACTATGTGCCTATTCCAATGGTAAAACTTACCCTTTCTTTAGAATAGTCAGGTATTCTGCTACATGTATAATCTTGCTGCTCTCATTTTCCCAACTAAAATCCCACACCAGGTAGGCCCAAAATGTTAAGTAGTTTAAACGTTGAGGTGCACAGAGAGGCCAACTCTCTGCTTGGCTCGGACTCACAAGGGTTAAGAGTGTCTCTCCTGCTGGCACTATCGATGCTTCGGCATCAATAGTGCCAGTTTCCGAGTACTGCTGGGGTATCGATGAGAAATTCAGATGCTCTGGCCATAGACCCCAAATAATATTGAAATACGGTCGGATTCCAACCCCATAGAAATTAAGCCAGCCTACACGACATCTACCAACAACTCACTTGTTCAAAAATAAATTATAATAATACTAATCATAGTAACATAATAAAAATGAAAGGAGCATAAATACTTTGATTTAACTAATCAATAAGTAATCGGTTCAGAATAAATGATGATTTCTGGCATAACTTTTTAACAATTCCAATATAGATTACACTGGAATGTGTATTTCACATTTCTTTACCACCCAATCCTTGTTTAAATAATCCAAATGATTTTTATTCTTCCGTGAAGGGCCCTAGTTTCTTTGGTGGATACTCTTCCGCTTCAGCGGAGAGGGGTATGTTTAGTGCCAAATTGACAACAAACCTATCCATCATCATAACGTACTCTCTCCAATCTTTATATCTGTAAATGGCTAATAGGTCACATATTATGAATAAGAACTGTCATTTATATAGTTTTGTATTCGTCTACGATTGCATATGCACATAAATAGATTCAATGTAAATATTGCCAATTGCAAACAATATCACAAAGGAGTGTTAGTATGTTAGTAATCCAACCATGCACTGCACTTTACTTTTCTTGCACTACCAATTAAACCTGATGTCACATATTCATTGTTTACAACAACTATTATTATTGGGATATGTATAAATATGTTGTTATGTTGTAGACAATTGAACAAATATCTATCTATCTATCTATCTATCTATCTATCTATCTATCTATCTATCTATCTATCTATCTATCTATCTATCTATCTATCTATCTATCTATCTATCTATCTATCTATCTATCTATCTATCTATCTATCTATCTATCTGTCTGTCTGTCTGTCTGTCTGTATGTCTGTCTGTCCGTCCATCCGCCCGTCTGTCTGTCTGTCTGTCTGTCCGTCCGTCCGTCCGTCCGTCCATCCATCCATCCATCCATTCTGTCCGTCCGTCCGTCCGTCCATCCATCCCCATATCCATCCATCCATCCATCTATCTATCTATCTATCTATCTATCTATCTATCTATCTATCTATCTATCTATCTATCTATCTATCTATCTATCTATCTATCTATCTATCTATCTATCTATCTATCTATCTATCTATCTATCTATCTATCTATCTATCTATCTATCTATCTATCTATCTATCTATCTATCTATCTATCTATCCATCCATCCATCCATCCATCCATCCATCCATCCATCCATCCATCCATCCATCCATCCATCCATCCATCCATCCATCCATCCATCCATCCATCCATCCATCCATCCATCCATCCATCCATCTATCTATCTATCTATCTATCTATCTATCTATCTATCTATCTATCTATCTATCTATCTATCTATCTATCTATCTATCTATCTATCTATCTATCTATCTATCTATCTATCTATCTATCTATCTATCTATCTATATCTATCTATCTATCTATCTATCTATCTATCTATCTATCTATCTATCTATCTATCTATCTATATATATATCTATATATCTATATATCTATTTATCTAGAAAACGCCTGGAGTGTTTTTGTCCGAATGGCTGTAATGTAACCATCACAGCACTGAGTCTACGCCACTGAATCTACCATCCATAGTTGTAAAGCTGATCGCTATCACGTGGAGTGCAAATTGCACCAATTCTAGAGAAAAATGATCTAAATATGCAAATGATTTGCAAATACAGCCGGCGTTGCAACAGTATGGCTTACCCAATTGTATATACTGTAGTCCATTCATGTGCCACAAATACATCTTCGTTACGGTCTCGGAGCAGAAGGCCATCAGAAGGTCGTATCTTCACTACGCAGCGTCCATGCCATGTAACCATGGCAGGCCAATCTAACAACACCAGTAGATGTTCTTGCGTGAATCACATTATGCCAGCGTATCATAAAGGTTCCCCAACACTTAACTTTTGTATAGTGCCCCCAAAGGTTGAGTAAATATGAACAGATAAAATTGACCTCAATCTACATGTCCTTATCAAGCGCGATGGGTAACCTACAATCCAAATCTATTTTAGCTAGCTTTTTCCAATCAAATAACATTTTAATAGAATATATTTGCAAGGAAAGTAAATCTGAACAATATATCATGAGTTGGAATTATGAAATATGTGAAAATACAGAGACCTACGCTGTTTTATATCAAGTTTGATAAAAGTAGTCAGTCAAATATACAAAAATGTCTTCATATATATGCTAGAAATAGAACGACACAAATTTTAATAATGTTGAAAACTAAGTTCGAGCGTGAAGGAGGTTAGTGATAATGTGACTATGTCGATAAGACAATGTGCCAGCCATCATATCAAAGAACCTCAAAGCAAATCAGAACTTATTCACAGCTAGGCAGATCAAAAGCTGTCGAGGGGCACCAAAATTAATTTACACAATGTAAAGACTACCTGAGAGATGGTGATGTATGAACGTTAATGCTGACGAGGCAACAAGTCATTGCATCATTCGCTAACGATAGATATCCGTGATAATTAGTCGCTTTATCCAAGCCATGTACCAAGATTCATTACTAAACCCATGGCTAATGTATATCAGCACTGATGTTTCCTGTAACAAGACAATATATTAACGTAGAGAATGGTCCGAATGGCGGGATGAAAGTTGTATATGCTATGCCTACTTCAGAACTGGTAAATCGCCTAAAACAAGCAATTTATCATCCTGTCTGTATGGCATCAGTTATGAGCCTGCCAAATGAAAATTGACGCACAATTACGAAACTCTTGCTAAAATGTACCATACTGAATGAATAGCAAGGAGCCGGTACCGCTCATGACTTCTCGGTGTTACTTAGGTTGACCTAATATAAGATTGAAGAACCACGAATGTATAGAGAATGTAAACAACGCTCATTGCGTCTGTGCTAAGCTTTATGATTCTTGTACGTAACAAAATACAGAAACATACAAAGCGCATAATTCATAATGCTGATTTAAGGGTGGTATTTGTTCTTGTAGTGTTCTCAGCAGCACTATCCGGTAATGACACTGCCAAATCGCTATGAAACCTTGGCGATATTTAGACTCGTTAACTAGATATTGGCATCGCGGACATGTGTAAGTCAACGGCTTGAACAGAAAAACCTACCTAACATGATTCGATGCTGTAATCTAGCTAATTGTTACATGGCTTCGACAATGCACACCTGATCAGGCCATTATACTCATATGTGCGTATGTCTACTATGAATGGTAGTATCGTCTTTAGACTCCCTTTTTAGGTTAATGCCTACGTAAGCATGTCTTGCCTAACAACACTTTATCTCGCAAAAACCGAAGCTATATTGCTTCGAGGATTTCCAGTGAGTTACAGTTAATATATCACATTTACAAACATTGGCTTGTAAGATAATACCCATATCTCAGCAGTCTGCAAACGATTGGAGCTTACTCCTTACTTTGAAACTCACAAGCTGCAGCACTAGTTCTTCCAGGTATTTAGAGATCGACACAGTGTAGCTTGGCTTAGCTTGGCGCCGAAATTCTATTGACGCTTGACGCTGACAATGCTATGATTATAGGCGTATTGCTGCAGCAAACGTGGATAGGCATATGTAGCTGATGACCTTTGCAGTTGTGATGGAGGTCTTGGGTCAGTGTTCGGTCGTTAACGCTTGTGGGAACTTATGCAGTGTGTCTAATTGATCAATTATGCAACGGGATATTGTCCCCAAGCTATGGACGTTCAGCACAAAAAAAAAGGAAATAGCCTCAGTCAGTCAGGGATTATTACCACAATTGAATAAATTGTATATATTGAAATGCTCAAATCGTCTTGACAAAATCTTTCGGTTGTGTAATCTAATGCTGTAACGGCAATTACCAATTGCAGGCATCTTACCTCGACATTACATTTCAAACTACTTTAGGTAGATGTTTTATTAGCTTAACCACACTGTGCATCAGTATTAAAATACAATGCATGACGCTAAAACATCGAGAGGTTGGCGCGTGTTATTTGCCGATGTCGCACATGATGTGTTGCTTTGTATATAAACAGCGTCATATATGACATTCATTATGCATTAAGCTCGCGGCGCCAATAATCACCCCATGCTTCCCTTGCGAGCAATTAATGTTTCCCCTTCTAGAGATGTTATATCACAACGTCTTGGTGTGCCAATGCAATGTGATCAGCAACACGGTTGTGTGGCTGATATAATATGTCTGCAGCAGACTACATCACTATGACTTCCAAGCGGTATCATGACAGTCCCACACGAAGACATCTACGGAGGCAACTAGTTGGAATGCTACTCTCTAGGCCATCGATCATCCACATGACATGCAGAAGACAGCGATGTTGCTCAAATAGGAGAAGCACCCGTGCATCAGTCGACGTAAACTGAAACGTCGACGCCCTGATGACAATTTAGTGCGTAGCATGTCTTTTCTTGTGGCGGCTCGGGCTCATTTAGATGGCCGCTGTCTGTCGCTTTTGGTAATCTGCATGAATAAATAAGGCCGATGGTACTGCTGCTTCTTGTAGTGAATAGATATTGTTTTCGCGAACATATTACAAGCAATGCTGTTTATAGCAACTGCAGTATTCGTATTAGCTCATATGTGAATGCGCTAAGTGTTGACCATATTTATTGACCTATAGCGTGGACCTAGCGTTGGCTTAGCGTTGACCGAGCATTTATTTAGTGTTGACTTGGCGTTGACTTAGCAATTCATAAAGTAGAACAAAAAACATGAGGAATATTACAATAAGAGATAGAAATACAAAAATACATGAGCAATGTAAAAAGAGACTATCATAAAACGACGAAGCATTTCACGAGTGAGCGATGTTGGTGTTACAAAAATATAAAATGGATGGGAAAAGAGGAATTAACAAAGTATACGCCCGCAAATAGTGCTTATAAACGTTCTATAAATGTTCTTCAACAAACTTCTGTTGGTTCATGACCACCACAATATGGGATAATTTTGTCCACAGTTTGCCGTGACCTCTCAATTTTCAAAACGTCGTAGTCCCTCTGGTGGTAATCGGTAGTAACGTGATTCACGTGATAATTGTAATAAACTGCGTTTGTGAGGTAGACAAATAAAAGTTGACTTCACTTGGAATCGAACCCCTGACCTTTGCATCAGTTAGCTTTCTGTTAATTCATCGGTGTTTTTTAATTCTCAAATCTACACCAAGAGCCTCTGGGCTGTGTTGGCAGTTCAACGTGTCAGGCATATTAATATTTCACTAAGGTTTTCTCATTATGAGTGAATTCAGCCACTGTTGCACCACAAATTTTATATGGTGAAAATTCTGTTAGCATTAGCGATTGGCTATATGTGTCAATCAAATAAATACTTGATGAACTCTTTTACATGAAGTAATGTTTAAAAAAATTTAGACTCCCAGAAAATTTAGATAAGCAGACACGTTAGTGCTGATTGTGCACAAACAGTTGTAGGCTACAGAATCAAAACAGTCTCGGAAATCAAATGCGCATTACTCAATGACATCAGTACTATATTTTTGTACATCAGTCCTGCAATATTGCGAAATGTTTAGTACTAGAGGCCTCTCCATAGAAGGCGACAGTATTTAAACTGCTGGTAAAAGCTGTTTGCGATACGTTTATTCATATTTAAAAACCGAATCTCAATTTTCTGCTAATTCCGTCATGCATTAGTCATCTTCTCCGTTACATTGTGGCTCGTGAAGTCATGCATTAGTTATCTTCTCCGTTACATTGAGACTCGTGAAGTCAGGCATTAGTCACCTCCTCTGTTACATTTTGGTTCATGAAGTCATGCATTAGTCATCTCCTTCGTAGCATTGTGGCTCATGAAGTCATGCATTAGTCATATTCTCCGTTACATTGTGGCTAGTGAAGTCATGCATTAGTCATCTCCTCCGTTACATTATTGCTCGTGAAGTCTGTTGTTCATTGAACGAAATCATCATGCATCAGCAACACAGTTAATGATGGTTTTCCATATTTTACGCAGAATTACAATGTGTGGGCTAATTAAGTCATCAGTCAATTATATAAACATGGTTGATGGGTAGGCTCGCAATTATGCTGATAAAGCATGAACCAGGGAGATAATGTTTTATTAGAAAAGTTTGTATTGAGAGTTGTCTATACGCATCCAAGCGTTGACCCTGATGCTTCACCCAAAGGTAGGAGAGCATTTACAAGATATCTTCCCAACATTGTTATCAATATGTCAAAACAGCGCGTTATTTATCCCAACTAAAATCATCAACAAATCTAATTCCATCCATTGCAGCTATATGTCGTTTTCCATTGGCAATGGAACTTTAAGCACGCATTCCAAGAATTTGTTCTTTTTGTCGATTTTGTGGACAGCACAAGAAAAAAGCAGAATCGAGAAAATATTGCGAAAAAAAATTGGTATTACACCTATACCCCGATAGCTCTAAATTGGAGCCACGAGTCAAATGAAAGCGCTAGTTGGCGAATTTGGGTCGAAAGTAGAGCCCCGGGCGAAAAGGGGGAAAACTAGCATGGCGCGCCATCCGCCCTTTTTTTGTGCGGGTCAAACTTGTCAGTATGATTGCTATACGAATGAGGAATGAAAAAGAATTATATTATCATGATTTTTGTAGGGATGACGGGAAACGCAAAATGAGCTGATTTCAATAAGTTTTGGGCTGGTTAATATTCGCCCTCAGCGCCAATTAATTTCATACCTTATTCCTAAAGTTGCGAAAGCGCCCTATCACGGAAGGCCGTTTTTGTTCCTATTTTGTTTAAATAACTCGCTATTGTTGGCTAAAAAGCGGGTCCATGACATGCTCGCGAGTAATGCAGATTCGCGAATTAGAGCGACTTGAGATATATCACCAATGCCATCAATAAGCGTAACTAGGTTTCTTAACAAAATACATAGGTTCTGTAAAAGTCGAATAGATCTTAATCAAACGCAGTCGGGTTCAATATGCCTTGTTTGCTATGAAACAGTAGCACAGACATATGGCTATATATTGCTGGAAGTAATAACGATGATAATTTTAGTTTAATAATGGAGAGATATATATAT
>CM067347.1:62780656-62810656 GCA_034190875.2 Urechis unicinctus | reverse complement strand
TATCAATGTATTTGATAAGATAAAACAGGCGCAGCCACTGCATTTTAAATAATTGCTGTTAATACAACATGGAAGTTACCCTTTCTATCTTATTTGCATCTTACAATTCAATGACTCAACTCTGATCATGAAGGCTGATTATAATTGCTTGCAAGAAGATATGCGATATTGGTTGGCCGTCATCATCCGTTCACAGGGGATCTTTCAAACGAATGTTAGGCAATATCTCCCCGTTCAACAATCAGAGAGTTATATCTTCATGTGCAATGAAATATGTTATGCGGTCGCTTGCTGATGTTAAAGCTGATCAGTTTCCTTATGCAATTGGATCTACCTGTGGCTATGACTGGGAGTGTCATATTCCTGCGCAAATACGTTGGTTTCTTGTTAATCACAAATCCATTGCCATTAGAAGAATGAAACAACATGTGTCATATTCTGGATAACTGTTTTGACACAAACTCATCCGCCTAACTCTCATTCTGTATAGTTATATAAATGCCTTCTCGGAAGGGTAAATACCTGATATTTCCAACGGTCATTTATGCGATGATACATTGTGTTGGCGTTAGGTGTGTAATCAATTCGCTAATTGGTATAAATAATAGTTTCGATCAGATTGGGAGACTTGAAACGGGATCACTCGCTTTACAGTATCCATTCCTTTTAAGGTCCAGTTGACAGGGTTGTTTAGCTGCTCATCGTTACGAAAATAATTGTCTTAAGTGCATATACGTTGCTATATCAGTTGCTAGAACAGCCGTATTCGCACATCCGATCCAGACATTGCTAGCTCTGGCGTTGAATCATATTATAGAATCTGATGTGAATGGCATTTAGAGTGAGACGGATATTGTCGAATGGCTCTGTGGTTCATGAATTGCCATCAACATTCATTAAAGCGTATGAAGCTTCGGTAAATGAGCTGCAGAATCACACCATAACGAGGATGGATGATTTCATTGTGTCTCAGCACTCTAATCTACGACTGTAAATCTAAGCGATATTACTGCAAACTATACAATCAATCACTTACATTGTAGCTTTTTGCGATGGCGTCTGATGATGAAACCTATAATTACAAAGCATTTTAGACATCCTGAATTCCAATTTAAGCGGGTACACCTGTATGCAGATAAGTGTCATTGGTCAGGTCAACTTTTACAATTGCACTCCACTGAATGGTTTATTTGCGTCGCTTGATATGTCATACTTTGCAGAAAAACCAATGCCATGTTCGTTTTAGCAATTGTTGATAACTACGTAGTTAGTCGCCATGCAAAGTTATCATATATAAGCATTCGCTGAATATCAAATGCTAGAGATTGAACGTTTGCTACCTGATGCTGGGAAGTTTCAGCTCGCTCTTCCTACATTTGCCTCGTAGTACCTCTATCACTAAGGTCTGACCGCATGTGCATCACCAGCATCGCAGTCAACATTTTGATGATCGGGTACACAGTGTCATTCATCAGATGTCTATCAGAAATAATGCGATGTTCTATCTAGCCCATAACTCCTTGGCGTGCAGTCTATCACTTCATCTATGTATTATCTATGAGTTCCTGCTTGTTTAATTTCATTATGTACCCACATTTATTGATATTTTATATATGTATATATATATATATATATATATATATATATATATATATATATATATATATATATATATATATATATATTTATATATATACATATATATATACATATATATATACACATATATATATACATATATATATGTGTGTGTGTGTGTGTGTGTGTGTATGTGTGTGTGTGTGTGTGTGTGTGTGTGTGTGTGTGTGTGTGTGTGTGTGTGTGTGTGTGTGTGTGTGTGTGTGTGTGTGTGTGTGTGTGTATAAATGTACATAAATTGTGAGAGAGAGAGTTTGTGTGAGGGTGTGTTTCCACGCATGTATACTCATCTATCAACGCCCTGCGTGGCTAATGTGATGCGCAATTACTGTTAGTTCGACTACAATTAGGCATGAGAGACATCTGAATTATCATTTGACTGGTTTGTTAACTAGCAATGCGTCGTTTGTTGCTAACATTCTATACAGGAGTGCACTCGTGGGATGTGTGCGCATGTGGGGCGACAATAATCACTTGTGTAATGCGTTGTCTTTTGGGGCTTTAGTGCTTGTCAGAAACAGACACGCAGTCGAGGAGAATGTGCCTGCATTAGCTTTGTCATGGCAATATTAAATACGACGTGCTGAACAAACCAGAAAAGCCATTATTTCTGCGGTTGAATAAGTAGAGCCGTAGCATACCGCGGATGACTAGTTGTATAGTCGATTCAACTATAGCAGAATTTGTACCTATGTACCGCCTTTTGTATCAAAACAGCAAAACATGTACAATATGTAGTTGCTGCTCAACGAATTTGAACAAAGTAAGCTTTAGGCCTTCGTCAGCGTTTTTGGGCAACGAATTCAGTGACAGGTTCGTAACTCCTTACGTCAGTACAGTATGTCAAACATTTTCAATAACTGCACTCAGTAAGCATAATGGGTCAGATTGGATCATATTGTGTGCTTTCTCATATGCACCACTGGACCCCACTTTTGGATGCCTATTTGTGATTGGATTAATGAAACTATGGTTTATCAATTGAGATTAACTGCGACAGAGGTTATAAAACGTCCTTCTGATCATTGCCTTTACTCTCATTTATGTGTATATCATCATTGAGTGCATTTCCTTTACATATTAATGCCTTCGTGAGCACTTAATGTCTGACATCGCCTACCATACAAAAGCGGCGAAGTTAACCACCGTTACGTTGCATGAATATTTGCCGATGCGTTGTAGTAAATAAATCGTTATTTTACCAAATTTGGTAGTAAGATAACCTCGAGATATAAGCAGCCACCATGCGAATGAAGCATATAACTCTCTTTGAAAATAGCCGGATGCAACACCAGTTCGTTCAGTAGTTATTATTGTCCAGGTTGTACGTATACCAGCTCAGTCGCTTGGCGTATCGCCAAAATTCCATACTGTCCTGCCTAAACTTAAGATATTGCTATGTGTAAAGACTTTTTGTTTCAATGAAAGTGAATGGGCGCATGCAGTCGATGATTGTGTGGGTTTCAGGGGATCATCTCATGCGCATCACTATCATGCTTTCTTTTGTTTTCCTCTCGAATGCATGAATATCTGGCTTATTTTCTCTCTTATGGTATATCCATTACCGTCAACATTATTCGATATTGGATGAAAAAGCGTGGGTTATGTGACCGTCAGAATTTGAAGCCTATAAGTACCTATGAGTACCAGATTGGTTAAATTAATCGTAGTCAGCAGCACGTTTTCAATAACTGTGTTGATAACTAGAATGAAGGGCCCGTTACCGCCGCGCGGGCATCCATGCTATCCAAGTCCACGCCGTTAAAATATATCAATGCTAGCTATGAGCCATCTCCCACAGCAAGTAATTAGAGATCGAGAACCTGTGACACTTTTCTCGTCCTATTCGTTTCCACCTGGTGTGCCACGCTATGACATTACATTGCGCTATATCTCGAATGCAGTAAGAGCCCCGACACTACTCTTGCGTGCAATTAATGTAACCCCGTATAGAGCAGGTTAGTGACACAGGTTAGTGACACCAGCTTGGTTAGCTTTGTGATGAGCAATAATAATTTGTGAATAATACAGTAGCGTTTGCAGCAGTGTATGTCATAAGGCATCATCGTAACAGTTCCCCACGAAAATGTTTTTACTCGAATCAACTAGTTGACATCCTACTCCACGACTATCTACCTTCCACATTATTAACAGGAAACGACGCTGTAGCCCCTGTATAGTGCGAGGCATCGGAGCTTCAGTCCTGTTTTATGGTTTTGTCGGAGCTCTGATGACAATTGAGGACAAAGCAAGTCATTCTACATGATGGCTCGATGGCCGGCGGTGGCTTTCTATGGTAATCTATATGAACAATTGCCGGTGGTGCTGTGGCATCTTGTAATAAATACACATGTTTTTGTGAAGATGATGTATTCAATGAATGAACTATAATTGGTCACTTTCGCAGCGGTAGCTTGCAATGGCCCATCGCTCTTTATGTACTCGAAAAGCTGCATCGAGCGCTTCTCCCATATCGGAGATTAACCTGACCAAACATATGTTTCGTCAAGCGATACAACAGATGTATTGCGTATATTTCGTTAAGCGATATGTCTACAAATTTAACAACTTACTAATCTTTGTATCAGAATAGCTATCAACTGTACTTGGGCATACTTAATCACCAAGTGTGGGCACTCGGGTTGCTGCAAACGAGCATGTGCGCCTTCTGGTGCCTGATTGATTCTTTCTGAACGATGACAACACTGATATTGCATTTCCTGGTCATGTAGTGTTCCTGTGCTTGGTATTTGCGTGCAAACTAGTTTGACAAGGAAGGCTTTGCGAGCTTTGCTATATTAGATTTCTAATCGATGACGATCTCAAATTGTTTGATAGAGCTTGCGAGGTGTCAGGGTGGTGTCCACGTAACATCGATAAAGACACACAAAGTCATGTAATTAACATGGTCAGCTCGGTGTAGTACACTATAGACACCATCCAAGCTGCTTTCTTGCGATTGCCTCCTCAAATGGCTAAGGTTAAGGTTGACAAGGCGTTCCCCAATTCCTTAAAGCCGCTTTGACAAGCAAAGATAATGCATAAGCAAATATATGCATTGCTTTTAAAATAAAGTAGACTGAGTTTGGTGCAATTATAAGCTCTACTGACAGATCGTTTTCCAATTCAACGATGATTGCATCTGATGCCAGTTGTAAATGTAACGAGGTCCATCTCGAATAACAAAACACAAAGCCTGCAGCAATATGAAATTGTTTCACCCATCTGAATAGGCTGGGAACGAAGCACATATTGCAACAACTGTGATATGCTACGTCTGCACAACATCTTTTAGCATGGTGATACACAATGCAATACAGTGTACGTGTACACAATTCAGTCAGGAGGCCTGCCATATTTAATGAGCGAGATTCCCTCAGGGAAACATGTTCAGAACAATTACGACACACTGGAGTCGTCACGCCTTGATGTCACACTCAATCGCAGAGATTGCGAACCATCTATTGAAAGGGATTTGTAACATTCGGAAGACGATTTCACTGTCAATAACGGTCCGGTTACATTACTGCCTTGCTGTTGCCCTTTTGTCCAACAAAACCTAGTGCATTATATGAAGGACAGAACGCTCATAATGCAAAATAGAACGGCTACATTTGTTACGGATGGCTTTAAGAGCTGATCGCTCAAGCCATACTTCAGTCATAAATACAGACATATATATATATATATATATATATATATAGAGATATATATATATATATATAGATATATATATATATATATATATATATATATATAGATATATATATATATGTATATATATATATATATATATAGATATATATAGATATATATATATATATATATATTATAGATATATATATATATATATATATATATATATATATATATATATATATATATATATATATATCTCTCTCTCTCTCTCTATCTCTATCTCTATCTCTATATATCTCTATATATATATATATATATATATATATATATCTATATATATATATATATATCTCTCTATATATATATATATATATATATATATATCTCTATATATATAATACGACCCCTATGAGGTGTTCTCGCAAAAGTGTCGTGCAAAAGGGTCGGGGCGTGCATCATAAGTTAACCTAGTTGAGACTTTGCTTTATTTTGCTGTATACTTTTAAGAAAGATACATGTAATTTTATACTGGATGTGGAAGAAGTCGCCATGTCATCCCTCGCGTTACCTTAGCGACCTAAACTGACAACATCACCTTACCACCTGCCTCCCCCCCCACCCCTACCAACTCCTCCTCCCGCCGCCCCTCACCATCGTGACCGTCACCCACCCTACCGAATGAGTTATTGCGCCTCAAATTTAATCAAACAATGCTTTTCGGTCGTGTTTCCGGGTTTGAGTACGTATATCGTTTTGATTCATTCAGCATACATTTATGTCTACTGTTGACTGCAATATACTGTATACATTTCTATGATTATCTAGTAGTTGTGCATTCTTAACGCGCACCATAGTATAATGTGAACATCGGGGAACTTCGGAACTACCTCATTCTACATCTGTATTCCAATGGGTTGCCGTTAATTTGGGGTGCTTACTGTGATAGGTCGACATGATGCACGCGAGTTATCACTTATGATTGTGATGCATCATCAAATGTAATCTATTTTGCACGAGTTCTGTGGAAGTCTGGCCCTTTTAAACTATATCAATTTTGTTGGCGTTCATAAAATATGCCGAAGTGCAGATGCTCTCTTATCAGAGATAAATATTGCTGATTGCGTCTATAGGCGAAATTCACATCGCTTAAGTGTGGCGTAACCCTGGTCAAGGGGCGCTAGTCAAGGAGTCCTAGTCATAGAGTCCTCGTTGCACATCGTTTGTAACAGAATTGCCTTTCGGCGCATTGATATGTTTTTAATTAATCCTGAATCATACAATCGAAAGGTTCTTATCTGTTTTTGTTCTCATGTGTAGACGGTATTTGATCTCCATGCCATACAATGTTGCCTTTGATCACCTGAACATGTATTCGATATCTGATGTCCTGTTTGCGCCTACGCAATGCTCTGAAGCATTGAATGTCTTGGGGATTTCTGGCAAGGCTATGTAAGCTCAGGGGAACCAAACCAGCAACTGCACTGAGAAGAAGGCCGTTGTACAGATTGTGCTGACTCAGTGCTATTGTTTGCGTGTAAATGCAGTTATTCACTAAGTCATCATCCAGATTTGGATGGACTGTTTGATTGGACCAGCGATTTTTGGCATTCACCGCGAGCTTGGGATATACAATATGCATGTGAATCGACTGTCGCACCCCCATAATGAGACTTTTTAATACCTGTCTGTGGTATTAATGTGTTTGCAATGAGTTTTGTTACAATTATCGCCTTGTGGCTGCTTGTGCTGTTCAACCTTTAATTTATCATAATGACTTTTCAATCTAATCCAAGTTAAACCCATATAAGTCTACATCAAATTTGGATATTTTTGGGGCATACATTTTAATTAATCATTATGACAACATACATACGGGATTTGTATTATTAGTAACTTTTATAAGGCTCAGATAACCATTCTGGCAAGTGGTGTGATCCAAATTGTGCTATTGGCATGGCGCAATACTCTCTTGTCTCTGAACACACATCCCCCATCGTCATGACACAGACGATGCAACAGGGGGCCGTTTGTGTTGTAACGCATGCACAATTTAGTATAGGAGAGACGGAAGACTCCTCGTATTGTTGTTTTTCGTTGTGACTACATATATAAACCTATCATTCAAACCTGAGACGTTCACTCAGGGTGGGAAAATAATGGCGCTCCAATGTTGCTCTCACGAACACAGTAGAGGGTACAACGGAAATTGTGTTCCGCCAGTTTATGCTGCTGTAACAAGCGGCATGATTGACTTCTTCCGTCGTACAACAGCATGGCGTCCATAATTACCTGCAATCGTGATTATATTCAACATTGAGTCGTGGATAAGGGGACGCTCCAACTCAGGGATGAGGCGCGAGTACGGTTATTTGAGGTACGGCAGAAGCAATTCGGCTTACTAGGCTCTATCGTCACCTACTAGTGTAAAGTGCTTTTGCTGTATTTATCACAAGTATCAAATAAGAGTTAAGGTAACGATGAAATCCAACATTATATGCCTCGCATCAACACAAATCGACATACGTATATATGTATATATGTATATATATATATATATATATATATATATATATATATATATATATATATATATATATAGAGATATATATATATATATATATATATATATATATATATATATATATATATATATATATATATATATATATATATATATATATATATATATATATATATATATATATATATATATATGTACCTACAGGATACCGATAGTGGTGTTTACACAGGATGGTAAAACAGTGTAAAGACAGCAACCCAGGACGCGAATCGCTTGATGGTCAGTGCAAAATGATCGATTGGTTCTTAGGTTCCCTGTTATTGAGTTATTGGAGATATGTACAATGTCTTTTCCATTTTGTACTAGACAGGCTAGTTAAATTAAAGGCTAGTTCCTTTATAGACCATTGGTTGCTACTTAGTGTCAGCCGTGTGTCTCCAGAATGGTGACGATGTATTCAACTCTCTCGAGCTTTGACGACCGAACAGTCGACTTCTCTTTCAGCAAACCCTCTTATAGAAGCAACACGCTGTTGATCTGTAGATGATCGATTGGTTCCAGTGCATGTCACCAGGGAATACTTCAGGCTTCATGTGAGATTAACAACTGAATCTAGTAGTTATACAATGCAAAGTACCAATTGCACATCAGCACAACATTCATATATATTAGTGTCAGCCGTGTGTCTCCAGAATGGTTACGATGTATTCAACTCTCTCGAGCTTTGACGACCGAACAGTCGACTTCTCTTTCAGCAAACCCTCTTATAGAAGCAACACGCTGTTGATACTGTAGATATCCTGGAGACCAGTGCATGTCACCAGGGAATACTTCAGGCTTCATGTGAGACTAACAACTGAATCTAGTAGTTATACAATGCAAAGTACCAATTGCACATCAGCACAACATTCATATAAACACAGCATTGTGGTCTATACCGGCTAACATACATCAGTAGAAGCGCAATCCTGCTCGTGCGGAAGGGCGCATTGCATGGAAACCAGTCAAAGCGAAGGGGGCAATATAACTCTAATTTGAAGGCGAGAGGGGAGGAAAGAGAGGTCCCGTTTAATAGACGGTGTGAACACCTCTAGAAACGCTAAACGAGCTTAATGGCGGGAGAATAAGGAGCAGAGGCGGCCAGCAGCACGACAGTCGCTGCAAGGACGTTCATATGTAAATGTGTATGCTTCTGGTTTTCAATCTGAGTGTGAGAATCATTTGAGGCACTGCCTAATCCCTGCTTAGTGTGAGGGTCATGTGGGGCCGCCTAATCTCCGTAGAGTGTGGGGATCATGTGAGGCCTCTCCTAAATCCTGCAGAGTTTGAGGAACACGTGAGGCACCGCCTAATCTCTGCAGAGTTTGAAGGTCATATGAGGCACCGCCTAATCCCTGTTGAGCTTGGGGATCATGTGGGGCACCGCCTAATCCCTGTAGAGTGTGGGGATCATGTGAGGCACCACCTAATCCCTGTAGAGCTTGGGGATCATGTGGGGCACCGCCTAATCCCTGTAGAGTGTGGGGATCATGTGAGGCACCACCTAATCCCTGTAGAGCTTGGGGATCATGTGGGGCACCGCCTAATCCCTGTAGAGTGTGGGGATCATGTGAGGCACCACCTAATCCCTGTAGAGCGTTGGGATCATGTGGGGCACCGCCTAATCCCTGTAGAGCGTAGGGATCATGTGGGGCACCGCCTAATCCCTGTAGAGCGTAGGGATCATGTGGGGCACCGCCTAATCCCCGCAGATTGGTAGGGTCGTGTGAGGCACCGCCTAATCCCTGTAGAGTGTGAGAGTCATGTGGAGCACCGCCTAATCCCTGCAGAGTGTGAGGGTTACGTGGGGCACCGCCTAATCCCTACCGTTAGCTTGCGAACGAAGTGGAGATTTAGTGGAGACACATACTTTAAAGGCGCTGCATGTTACGTTCGTTCCCACCTTACAAAATTATTTCTCGATAAACAAAGATTACTATTGCCATGGAATAGCAGAACCAAAACTTTAAGACATGGTGTTTGCAACAATTGCGTTTTGCGGCGCATTTCTGTCGCAACTACTTATACGCTGAGCTTATTGTGGCTTCACCAAGCCTTGAGACTTTCATATCCTGCCAGCCGCGCTATCTCTATGGCAACTGACATTCCATAGGAGACTGCGGTTTATCCGCCACGCCTAGAAGTGTACAAGTACACGCATCTATGATTTAAAATCATTGGTTATTGTCTCCGATTTAGATATCTTAACCAACGAAACTACTTCTTAAACGAATTATAATACGTTAGCAAAACTTATTTGAGAAATCATTGCCGAACCATCATGTATTTTTTGTGAACGCAAATATGTGTTGTACTAGCCACGTTTCGACATGTGGATTGTTACGATGGAGTATTGTGATTCATAAATCCATCGCTACCGAAAGCGTAGAAACAACTATTTGCATGTGCTGACAACTTATTCAATAAGTGGAATATGTTTTAAAGTGTTCGGCTGATAGCGGCATTCGGCCTCACATCGAGATGCCAAACGTCCATTAGCGCTAGTAATGTAGCAAAGGAATAAGATATGACTGCTTCATCGCTCACTCACCGTACTTACCATTTAGACTTGGTGTTGGTTGAGCTGGTAGATATTTATCTGTGTTGTGCCAGAACAATGCAATCTTAGCACTTGATGTCGGAGATTGGTCATGCCATTATTTCTAGTTATCCTTGTTTGTCACGGGTGTATATAAACATGACTTGGTAGGCTGTTCCTGGTAGCCGTACATTATAAAACATTAACACATACCGCATTTACATGTGTTGAGCTTCTGAACACTTAAGATCCAATTACACCACATCCCCCGTCTGAGGCATTCTGGGTGACCAAAATGTGCACTTTTGAAATGTACCAGACACGTATACTTTGGCAATTGATTGAATTCTAACTTGAACTAAGACAGTCCCTCATAGACGTGTATAGGGTTTAGTAATCGTTGATAGAGATGCAGTTTACTGTTGTCTAGGGAAATTGGAGGAGCACATTCAACGAATATAAAGCTGTAGAGAAGTAACGTATGCTACCCGGCGCTGCGATTTAAGTGGATTTACTGCTCTGGGTTGTCACATTAGCGTTATAGTTTCCACATCACGAAGGGTTGGCTAACGTACCGCGGAAAAGCCCAAGCACAAAAGTATTGGCTTTGATGCTCAGATAAGCGATCTTTAGGAGCCATATACTCTGTTACGAACAATGCATTGTTTGATAAGTGTTAACGAGACAGATAATGGCTCATTGGCAGCCATTGTATGCCAATGATGATAAATCAGGATGATTTGCGTATTGTCGGGTACTTCATAGTGTCTGATAACGAATTGATGAATGCAGTGTGTCGCTACCACATGATGAAAGGGCTTTGTTAGCGCTATACATTTTCCACATACAAGAACTTAAGAAACCATGAAGGAAAACCGGTAATAAAAACGCCGCATTTCCTCATCATAGCCCTCATCTTGTTTCTCGATGACCTGACAAAGGTTCATAATCATCTCACGATAGTATATATCAGGTGCAAGAATAATATGTGTGATCTCGTTGATTTCAAATAAATTGCTTCTGAATGTAAACAATTATTCATGTAAAGGCCATATTTTGTAGACGTTTCAATGTTTTACAAATCCAATGCCGCGGTTGATTTAAATGTTGCGTGAGCTCATTCTCAAACTGTGTCTGATTAAATGATGAACTTTGTAGCTTTTACAAATATAAGTAAATGCTTGTTGGCGCTTTCTCAGAAGTTGTATTGTTAACATAAATTAAATGTATATGATGCCAATTGCTGCATACAATCTATCCTTTTAACTATTGCTGTCTACATGCTTGACGAACGGATTTGAGCACGCATATTTATTACTGGTTTTCTGATATATTTTAGTGTTTCACTGTAGGAATATCAGTAATATTCTCAGCATCACGCACCAAGTTGTAAGAGGCCGCTGGGAGAATTGCCGTCATCCTGAAGTATGCAGCCGCCAACTTGTATGTTGGTTCACTGGGTAAAGCCTCTCTTTATTGGCTTTTATGTTTCTCTTCAATGATGTCGTTCACTGATTATAATTGTTTATTCGTGGGACGCGTCACTTGACAAGACCTTGGCGGTACTAGATTGTTTTTATTATTGCATGTTGTGTATGCCCTTTGTATCAACACCTCGCTAAGCATGCTATTCTAAAACGATCCCAATGGTGACATGAAAGACAGCGCAGCGTTGCCAGTGTGATGGGCGAAGTGCGACACCAACGCTGTGTTCCTTGCTGTGTTCCTTCGTCAAAACTCAAATGAGTAATCGATAACTACACCAAATTCAGTGGGACGCATATCAAATAGTATCACATGAAAGACTCGAAGAAGCAGTTAATTTATTGATTGACATCGTTAATCATCGCGAACACACGGATTTTCGTGTGCATCTGTGAAGCAGACTAAGCACTAGGCACAATTCACAGTTAACAGCAGCTGGAAGTGCATAAATGCGTGACGATAATATGCGGCTCCCATTGGCATTAATAATGTATGACTGTGGAGACATTTCACGGGCGCCACATACTCTTGCGTCATCCGTTAATGACGAAGAAACCTCCGAAACGTATTAACCACAACGAGAATGTTCGCCGCCATACCTATGTAACGAATGCAGGGTACTCGTTCCCGAAACATCCATCCGAAGACTTGTCTCAGCATGCACACAATTGATGTGTAATGTCAAATGGAAGGGTTTCCTATATTGATTTATTGCATCGGTCCTTGTCTCCAAACATGAAATAGCAAGCCTATTATAGCATCATGGTGCGTAATGTTATATGATAAGGCAATGGCATTGGTGCGGATGTCAGAATCCGTGTGTACCAGTGTCGATAATCCAATTAGTGGTGCACTTATGACTGCGTTCGTTTGATGAGCATACAAAGAGATGGCCGTAGTCGTCATTTCACGTGTGTTTCTCTGTGGTATTGTTGCGACCATTGTAACATTATTTCGTTTTCTGTGTTCAGTTATTGTTTACAAAATGACGCAGTGACCGAGGTTGTGCTGCACACGCTCACCCCAATAACTCTACCATAACATTAGTCATTGATTACCTAATGGTATCATATTAATCTCGCAGGAAATTCTAGTGACATCTTTACTCATCTACATGAAACATAACAGATGATTGTGTGACTCTTGTACATGCATAAGAGGCGGTACCTAGTAGTAATTATGGCGCTGCAATAAACGATTAGGCAACGGTGATCATCCTAAACGATACCTCAAGCTCTCTCAGTTGGTCGTTGGCTCTCCGTAGTTATCTATATTACGAGTGTTTAGTGGTAGGAGCACAGTTGCAAATGGAAGCAGATAGCCACGTTTGTGAATCACAAGCAGGCGACCAGGCCAGCGCTGGCGCCTAGCTACCCCATGATCCAATCCAACAAGTGGCGGGATGTAAGAGAAGAGGCTCACAAATCTTCAATAGCTTAAGCTATCACCTGATATCCCCTTAGAACCTTACAACTGACGCAAAACTCTTTGAAGTGAATCCCTTGTGTTGGTGCTGGCTTTCTTGGTGGTGTATACATTTAGCAGCCCTCAGCAGTACTCACACAGCTAGATAGCTGTCCGATAACTGATTTGTGCGCTTGCTTTGAACTCATTGGGCTGCTGTAATATTTCCAACATCCGCACTGTAGACGAAATGCAGTTGTGCCCCAGGTGTATTTGAACGGTGTGGCAGCCATCAGGAAACAAGCCAAATATATCTGTTGCTTCAGCTCACGCTTAGGTGACAAAACGGGACATTCGACAGCTATACCTACCAGCCCATTGGCGCATACCAATACCAAGACAGATGCCCCATGCCAAGCAATGTCCACCAGACCGACCTTCTGTTTGTACCCAATGTTCGGTTACTCCTCAGTCGAAACTTCGACAAGTGTTCCTTGTCCCATTCAGTGGGAGTGGCTGGTGATCCCTCACACATTTATTATTTTGTTCTCCTATCATGGCCTAAACTTCCGGGTTTTCCTGACCCAGGTGCTGGCGAAGAAGTGTGCCTCTGTGTTAGCGTGTGTTCCAAGTGGAAAAGGAACTTCATATGATCCGACAACAAAAGAGTTACAACCAAACACTCTCTGAGAGACTGTTTGACAACTGTTTAGCCCATACCAAATGATTCGTTTTGCAGCGCCTCCTAACAGGTAAAAATGTCAGGTGAATGAATGACTCATCTGCCTGAAGTCGGATGTAAACATCGAAGGAAACGTCGGCTGGACAACAAGCCTGCGGCTTTCTTTGTTCATGCCATCGGCCTTTTGGATGTCTGCGGATCAACAACGTCTTTAGGTAGGAGCCTACGTACTACTCTAGCGCACTCGTACTTCAATCAACCGGACACTCTCTTTTTGTCATTTACTATCATTGCTGTTCATTGCCTTCCCGCCATTCCAGAGGCATGTTTTTGGTTGCCTCCACAGGGAATAATACTTCTTGTGCGTAACGCAAGGTATCTCTCATGCCTTAATGCACCGATAAAGATTTCAGTTCTTTTTTCAAGATTTTACCACGCTCATCATATACATTATTGATTACACTCTTGCAACCAGTCACTGCTTGTTGGGCTGCCGTTCTGCTTAATCGCGAATTTGTAATGAAACATCGTTGCCTCCGAGTTGTGGTAGGATGTGCCTGTGATGGGACGGCTGTTTATGACGTTTTGAGTTTGGAATGGTTTTCAGTGACAAAATAAGCCGGAACCACAGTTTGTTGTGAAAGGTTGAGGTGCAGTTTGTTTGTATAGCGAGGTAGAAGCGCAATTGTACAGGTGGAGGCGCAGTTGTTATAGCAAGTAGGACTCAATATAAAGCGCGCTTAATCGGGTGCTTGGGTATTGAGTGAAGTACACTGAGGAGTGTGTACAGCGCACTAGAGGGTTTACTTGAGGTATTTCATCTAGAGTACCGGGGCCGCGATTTGTGGTGAGGTACTTGTGGTATGGGTCACATCGATTACTACTGAACTCGAGACATTTGGCGTTGTATGGTATGGTGACGCAAGCAATACATCGTCATCCGGTTGCATGCAAGCAAGCATTGGATACACGATGATGTATACAATCATAAGAAAATTCATCAATGCATTAGATGTTGTCACATAATTTAAAGGCATATATTGCATCGGCTAAAATTAACCCATCAAATTATATTCTCTCTTAAGGAAGTTACAATCTATGATTTGCCGGCTCAAGGCATAAAACCAGCTTCTCGCCATCATCATCAGCCCAACACATTTGAGGCTGTAACAGTTACCATGTTCATGTTGAAGGCAGTGATTGAAATATAATGATCTCAGTGTAACGGTTCCTTAATGTGACTTATGTGTGTTGTTATTGCATGGTCACGCTTCTCGTGCTGGCGTCAGTTGATGGGTAACCGGGAGCATTGTCGATACCTCCTTGAGCTCAGACATATTTCAGGGAAGTTATGTTGCTGCTTTGTCAGTGTTTAGTCATATTTCTTAATGGCGTGTTTGGCATTTCCTTTACAAGTTAACCCAAAAAAGAACCATCTGACAAGCTCAAAACATGGTGCAGGTTGCGAAATCAACAACATTCAATTTGATATATACACAAGAATACGATAGGGCATTGATTTATTGAGATATTTTTGTGCGCAGGTGTTACGCAGCTTCCTCACGATATAAGTCACGTCGGTTGTGTGTCTTCTAATAACATCTTCAGTACAAAGATAGAATGTCGTATTTGTATAAGGTTTCCGTGACATTCCAACAATGCATTATATAACAACAGAAGGTACACATACAGGTCTAATTTGTTATGCAGCCTCAGATATTCTATGTACAGTGGAATTGTGAACTCCGAAACAATTAAAAAGCATATGTGATATGTGGTCGAGCAATAGTTAATCACGCGCTTGTTTGGCTGGAGTCTCAGGAAATCAGGCACTGTTGGCCCGCAAAGCAGTTGGAATCAAGTCGTAATCCCAGTGAACACACCCTGCTATTCTCTTAAACAAATTAATAACATCTGTTGGAAGACATTGGAGTCGGCTAGGACAAGTTGCGAACGGAAGACACGCTGAGTAGGTTGTAGAGCAATCATAAGCCAGACAAAGGGAACGAAATCAATATCAGATATCCACACATTAATGTATTCATGAAGGCAAAACGCAGTCCACATTTAACTTAATGCGGCCGCTGAAGAATATGTTACAACAGGCCCTTAGTACGCAGTTCAAGTGTTGCATACAAATTCACCCCGCTTTGAAAGCTCTGGCACATAAAACAGGGCTTAACACATCTGTCAACCTGACTCTCTCGGTAATATATACAGCGTTGTAAATTAACTACGCAGCAGGCGGGAATACCGTGAGATAATTTGACGGGTTCAGTACTGATATAAACACACTACATATACCATGTTCCTGGTATAGCAACTTATATTTGCTTCGAAAAGCAGCATTTACCTTCTTGCCTTAACGATAATAACCTCAACGCACCACAGAATGACATGGCTAGAACAGAAATACGCCGACAGCAGTTTGTATATTGACATCATACATTTGACACAAGCGCTTAACATGTGCACTCATTAACATGTGATTCTATAATTTCAAATCGTAACTGATGATCTATTATAATACTGTTTCCTTTTCAAACGTGGTATCACGCACACCGACTTCCGTGTATACATTGCCTTTATGAGTACGGGTTTTCTTGGGCTCTTTGCTATTGGTAGTGCTATCCAACATTGGAGTGCATTCGTGGATGGGTAATGTCACATCTGGTGGACCAATGCCGCCCGAGTTAAGTCTGTGTCTGGCTGGAGATGTGTAAGTGTATTGGTCAGTTATGGGTTTTCTATCGGGATCGGCGGTGGGACACCGCGACAACAACACATTGCCCGGCGAAAAACTGGGGTCTGTCACTGCCTGCGAATATGACGGCACCTGGGACGCGAAAGCCTCGGTCTGACCTTCACTATTGATGATTTCATCTTTCCATCCGATCGGGGGCGGGTCAGACGGCATTTCACAGCTCACCTTCTGGCCTTTTGGTCGCTGTCGGTCGTCACCTGATCGCTTCTGGTTGACCGTATCGCTTGTGGGTATTTGTGTGACTGTCGAGTTCTCCTTCCAACCAATGGCCTGTTTCTTATCTGCCGACTTGATTGCTGCTTTTTCTTTCCATACTAGTCTGTTCTCCGCGCTGTTTTCTCTGGAAAAGTGTATTTAATAATTGCGTCAACGAATTCCATAATTTGCACTAACGCCAAATTGAATAGTCTTTAAATATTAGGCTTGCAGCCAAAATCGGATGAATATTGAATTTTATTGCATATACCTAGCATGCACGTACCCCACATGCGTTTGTAGACGATCAATCTTTAACAGTGCCAGGTCAAGCTCGTGTTTAAGTTTCCACACTTGCGTTTCGCAAATTGGGTTCTTGCAGCGAAAGTGCCTCTGAAGATCCATCGCTTCACGAACCGATTGCTCAAATGTTAGCGATTTGCCCATACTCTGCAGAGGACATTTTTAACACGGATGACATAAACTATCAAGCTACATTGGCATTTAGAATTGTCAACAGCCATGTTCATTATTATTGGTAACGCTAAGACATAGCTGAGCACGTACCAGGCTAACTAAACCACAGCAACCACATGTGTCCCATTTCCTGAGTTTGGACCGGAAAAACTTGAAATACACGTGCTCCAGTAGTAAAAGGAGACCACCTAATAGCATTCCCCCCGCCAATAGGATGAATGCACTCGTAAAATTCAAAATCCCTAACGGCTTGCTCGATTCGCCTTTGGCCTCGTTTTTCTTACAGGCCCCTGCCAACCAAAACTTCTGTAGTCGCTCCATATCTCCTGTAAAATAATCCGTTTGCTTCATTATTGTAGAGCTGTAGATGTAGTTTTACAGACAAATGACGCCACACATCGATATTTGATCAAATCTCACCATCATGCAGAAAGTTAATCATGTGTTTGTTGACTTCCGGTAGCCATTTGGAGCCTCTGGGGAATGCAATGCCATAACCAGTCATAGCGTACCAGCTGCCAACCGTTCGCAGCTTGCACTGGTCATCATGGCTGGCCAGATACTCTAACACAGTTGCGTCGTAAATGAACGCGTTGATCTCACTAGAATACAAACACGGTTTATGCGTCTAAGGCGAGAATTATAATTCGTTTGTGAAAGGCATTAATCACAGCTACCGAATTTTACACGATGCGCTCCAGGCGATAAGAATACCTGTCTTTGACAGCCTTTACACCTTCCTTTACTGTGGATCTGTTAAAGTTTCGCATGTAGCGATGCATTTCGACGTAATTCTTTTTCAAGGTAGTCTCGGTACTACCGTCTGGGACGGTGGCGAACTTGAATGCTGGTTTGTGATCTTCTGGCCGCATTAGCTGTAACAGAAACATCACAAAGAAATCATCAGTCAACTCTAGTCTATTTCTTAAATCAATCAATCAAGTTGGCTAAGGGTTCGGATAGACTCACCCTCCAATCTTGGATGCCGCTCAGTTTGTCAAAATCCTCCTTTGTTATCATAAACGCAGCCAGGTTTGCCGTGTAACTAGCAGTAAACACTACAGCAAACAACGCCCACACATTGGCGAGGAAGCGGCTCGATACTCCACGAGGGTTGTCCACGTTGACGGCCGCCCCGAACAGCATGGCCCAGATCAGCCAAAATGACCGGAACAACGAAAACCGATGCTCTGTCAAAAACACGGTTATATGCAAATAAGATACAGATTCCGCTCTAATAATGCATTCCATCCAATACAGATGTATAAAATCGTTAATACAGATCTAAAATATTGAACCACATGTTATGTTTGCACTATATACTCTATGTTGCTTGATGTCCATTTCTCAAAATTAAACATACTCCATTCGGTGTATATAAACATTGATTGCATCGCATGCGGAGGCTTTTGCTGATATGTCTACTAATACACAAGCCAAGATACCCATGCGCCATACAAGACGAAATGTAACACGGAGGTGCGTGCTTGAAAAATGTAAGTAACATTCACGGTTTGCAATAAATAAAAAATCAAGCAATCATATGTCGTGCATACGTGTACAGCAATCCCTTGATATGTGGTTAAGCGGGATATATTCAAGGCAATGGTTACGTAGTATTTCAACATGCACGATTCTATTACGAATACAAGTAGTCACATTCACGTATGTCTTGTACAGTTATGGGGCTTTCTGTGCAGGAATCACATATTCACACATACTAATAATCAATTACTCAATGCAGAACGAGGTCATGGAAGCTATATCATACGAATATATGCAGGCATTCACCATTTCCGGTGACATTTTCGGACCCAGACTCGCCTGTGGGAAGTAGTTGAAAACTATTAGATTACCGAGCAAAACAAATGACAATATTTATATAACGGGGCACCATGATAGCTCATTCAAACCTTACGGATGCCACACAAACGTACGGAACATACGTTAGGAACATACGCAAGATGTAAATTCAAATAATAGAATATACACAACACAATGCGTACATGTAGGATCTATAACTTAACGGTACCTGAACGAGCATTCCTTCGAAAATATCCAGGAAATGTCCCTTCACTACAATATGTCTTAATCATATTTAACTAACATTTATAATGTTAAAGGCATGCAATATAAATATTCCTGACCCTTACGCCATACCTCGGATCGGTTTATCTCCGCGGTCCAAACCACTTGGGGACAACCATTCAAAAATAAAGATTGCTGCCCCAGAGGCATGGACGCTAAAGACGAGTATAAGGCACCAGGAAGGATAGTCATAGGGTTCTGAAAGAAGGCAACATGAAGGATAGTCATATTGTAATGAAACAAGACTACAGGCGAGCACAAATCACCAGGAAAGACAGTCATAGGGTTCTGAAACAAAGCACCGCGCAAAATAATCATAGAGTTCTGAAACAAGACTACAGACGAGTATAAGGCACCAGGAAGGATAGTCATGGGGCTCTGAAACAAGGCACCGTGACGAATAATTATTGAGTTCTGAAACAAGACTACAGAAGAGTAAAAGGCACCAGGAAGAATAGCCACAGGGTAAACAAGGCACCAGGAAGGATAGTCATAGGGTTCTGAAACAGGCACCAGGCATAGGGTCTGAGGTGCAAGGAAGGATAGTCATAGGGTTCTGAAACAGGAAGGATAGTCATAGGGTTCTGAAACTAGGCACCAGGAAGGATAGTCATAGGGTTCTGAAACTGTGCACCAGGAAGGATAGTCATAGGGTTCTGAAACTGTGCAACAGAAGGATAGCAACTGTGCAACAGGAAGGATAGGGTTCTGAAACAAGGCACCAGGAGGGTTCTGAAACTAGGCAAGGCACTGAAACAGGAAGGATAGGGTTCTGAAACTGTGCAACAGGAAGGATAGTCATAGGGTTCTGAAACTAGGCACCAGGAAGGATAGTCATAGGGTTCTGAAACTGTGCAACAGGAAGGATAGTCATAGGGTTCTGAAACAATACTAAAGACGAGTATAAGACTCCAGGAACGATAGTGATAGGGTTGTCAACCAGATATGTAGCAATGCGGATCAATAACCACGTGGTCAACTATATGTCATCAATCTTGGTGTCTCCCGTTTATGCTGCATTGGAAAAGTAAACTAACAATAGTGGTTAAATGAGGGAAACTCTCTCAGTTCACCCAGAATATTCCTGACATCCGTATGATGAGTTGCATTAAATGTGAAAAGTGCAACCTGGAGCTGCTCTCACCGAAATGTTCATGCCGCATGATCCAACCAATGGAGAGAAAAAATAAACCACCGTGCCATTCAAGAACAAAAACCCCAACCAAACCCTCGCAAGATCGCAAAAGCTGCGAAACTATTTATAGTTGTTTAGGACTACCTCTAGGCGCTATAGTTGTGAGATCAAATGCGCTTGGACTGATCCACTCAAATATCCAGATGCTAACAGCGACCACGTGCATGCAAACGATCAGGATGAAAAGCCACGAAAGAATGTCGAACGGTTCTGTAAAAGGCAGCAACGGCTGAGCAAATGCGCAATTATTTGTCACATTACACAGAAACATTATATGATGTTGAAAAACAATACCGACTCAAGGAAATCATAACATAGAATATAATGAAATTATTTTACATAAGGAAGTCTGCCAGGTCAGAAGTTTGGTAGGCCAACCCTCGCTGACCTTACTTATGAGTAATTCAAGTGGGGTGATGTTCTTGGCAGCAAGTGTGCTTTTATATTATAATCTTATGATGAAGCCAATGGTAGGGTGCGGACCTAAGAAAGCCGTAGGTGATATACGCCATCTCTAACTGCTACCAGTATTGTGATTCCCGTCTCCAAAAACGGTATGGAGAAGTCGATCATCTCGCTTCTTTCCTCTGTGATCTTCAGAGACGTGACGATCATATCAGCTTTGCCATCCATTAAAGAACGCACGAGACCATTCCACTCACCGGTTTCCTAGACCAACAGTTATGTTTCAGGTATATTGTGACTGGAGGCACGCTCTTTTAGCGCGCCAAATTACGTGAAAGAGATGTTTTAATAAGGGTGCAATATATATTTACCGACAGGAAAGGAAATTACGTTTTGACACTTTAGAGTCGGTCAATTAGAGAAGTACCTCTGAGAATGCGCCCCATTTTTTATCTTCAACTTCAAAAAGTTCGAAGTCGACATGCATTTTCTCCGCCAACATTGTCAGCAGGTCGATGCATAGCCCGGAGCAGCACTGGTAGAGACTCGAGTTACTCGTGGCGTTGGCGATGCTACAAGCAGTATCTTATATTCACAAATATCAGCCATACACTCAATCACTCAATATTGTTAAATCATCAATGTGATGACGATGTTATAACTATAACACAAAATGGCAATACATCATTTAATGGTGAATTTGTCGGTTGTGACAGAAAGTATAGCAGATTAAACACGTCACATGATACGCTAGAAGGTGCTCGGTTGTTACTTGAGAGTGGCGTTCTCTGTTGCAATTCTACAGAGTATAGCTTGTGTGGGACAGGTCCCAGTCTCCGGGTCCGGATTGGAGTAATACACGTAAGGTGGCTCCTCTAAGGTCACCACTTTCATGTGATATTTGGAAGGAACACCTTTCGGTGGAGTAGGCAGGTCACCGGGCCACGTGACATCATTTATTTCTAGTCCGGCGTTCGTAGTCCATTCTCCGATCTGTAAAGTGAAATGGCGGTGTATCAATATAATGACCATAGTGATAAAATCCTGAACAATATGATTCTATTTGTATCACCATGTGTCTGTCGCGCAGATCAAACCGAAACTACGACATTGCTGTGGTGCTATTGGGATTGATACCTGCACAAGATGCCGCCACCGTTCTGTAGATAGCTCATAGCGGCACTAGTGCTGGCGAGTTCGCGGTTTTCCGTTCGTGGAACTCAAGAAACACTTACATTTACCCAGCTGTTGTTCGTTCGTGGAACTCAAGCAACACTTGTTTGTTCGTGGTCATCAAGTAACACCTACCTCGACCGAGCCGTCGATGTGGTCGAGTCAAAGGTGTTTGTGTGGCCTGAAGCAACACCTACCTCGACCCAACCGTGGATGTGGTCGAGTCAAATGTGTTTGCGTGGACCTGAAGCAACACCTACCTCGACTCAGCCGTGGATGCTGTCGAGTCAAAGGTGTTTGTGTGGACCTGAAGCAACACCTACCTCGACCCGGCCGAGAATATGGTCGAGTCAAAGGTGTTTGTGTGGACCTGAAGCAACACCTTCCTCGACCCGGCCGTGGATGCTGTCGAGTCAAAGGTGTTTGTGTGGACCTGAAGTAACACCTACCTTGACAAAGCTGTCTCCATGGCCATGCGTTTGGACGAGTAACCGATGATTATGTAGGCAACACTTAATTAACGCACCTCGACCCAGTTGTGGGCCACATTCTGATTGGTGATGACAATTTTGATGCTGGTGCGAGTACCGTCCTCGTTAAACAGGCGGTGACCGTTATCATCGGTCACCGTCTTCATAGCACTAAAGCACACAATCATATGGAGTTTGTATTGGCAGCCATTCGTCTTCTGAACGCTAATAAGTAATAAAAGATAACATGAGTTATATGGGCGAATAACAAAGAATACATCTTATAGAAACAGTATGGTTGAGGTACAACCTGAACCCACACTAAAACGGCGTGTATATATAAAGATGTATATATATATATATATATATATATATATATATATATATATATATATATATATATATATATATATATATATATATATATATATATATATATATATATATATATATATATATATATATTTATATATATATATATATAAACATATATATATATACATATTTGCATATATATATACATATATATATATATATATATATACATATATGTGTATGTATATATATACATATATATATGTATATATATATGTATGTGTGTATATATATATATATATATATATATATATATGCATATATATAGATATATATTCTATGCATATACATACATATATATCGATATCTCTATATATATATATATATATATATATATATATATATATATATATATATATATATATATATATATATATATATATAATCATTAAATAATTGCGCAGCCTATGTATATATATATATAAATGAGTAGGTAGTGTAGAATAGCCCACTTCATTATATGTTCTCCGACAGGCCATTTGGTGCGTCTAGCGGCATACGGGTCGGATGACATCGGGATCAGGGACATATTGCCGAGTAAGTTCGTATTGTTGGCTATTTGTCTGTAGAAGATGTCCAGTCCTTTCACCCAAGTTTGCAGAGCTAGCTTGATCGCTTCCTTTCTGTCATCTGTGGCTGTGTGAAAGTCCGTACCTGACAATGGAAATGCTTAGGATCACCTACTTAAACCCTCCCGAAAATTACTTCGCGTTCAACATTTAATGCTGCAGTACCAGCAATTGTGTGGAATACGACAGTACACCTGTCGCTAAATCAGACATAAAAATACTGTTTATGACATGAATACACGCCGTGTAAATCACCACTTTTGCATCGAATGAACTAGATCAACATATTATATTGAACAACATGAGGACTAGTTCATCCGGAGCAATTACATGCTGTGTTCGACTAATCCAGTGCAGCGTGGCACTGCGAATGTGTCCGTGTAATACAGCCCACAGCAGCTGCTCTCTGCCGCGATGTAGGGATGCCTTGGCTAGTTCATACAGAGAGATCTGCTACGGTCTTCCATGGACAGGAGGACCTCCATGTGGTGCCGTGCACTGACATCTTACAGACGAAGCCCGGCCAGCATTGTACTCGCAAGCAGACCCCTACCACGGGCTGATTAAACGCGGTCCGTGTGCGTATTTAGACGGAGATAACTCCATATTACAACATGTCTAGAATACGGCGAGGTAAACATCGGTCGGTGCAACAGTAATTTACGTTGAAATTGTAAAGTTATGTGTGCAGACACAACTACTATATTGCAACGTGTACGCGTGAAAACTTACCTGCTTGTCCAAATATCAAACGTTAATAAATAATCAACACCTGCATGATAGAGCAGAATATCCGACCAACAGGTATTGTCATTAAAAAGTCAAACCCAGCCTCCAAATACGAAACTAGACCTATCACAATGGAGATATCTAATCAAGACACGCATTAAGCAGCCTTTAAGTAGGTCCCAGCACTTGCCATACTGACGAGGTCGCAGCACCTCGGATAACCATTAATCGCCACTACATACCTATCATGCCAAGCGGGTGGCTGAGCGAAGGCTGCCTCCTCTCTGTGGTGTCACCCATTACGGCCTTACATCCTATCCACATGTACTCAGACGATGTCAAGCCCATGGTGGCGGCCACTTTGAAAAACATTTCGGACTCTTTCCTGTAAGCCCATTGCATGGAGATTTGAATAACAGAGCCAGGACAGCTACAAACGACTGCAGAGCCTTTAATAAGCTCGTTGAGCTGAACGGGCATTTTCTTTGACGATGCAGCTGGTTAAGAACGCATCATTGCACGTTTGGTCAAAACATTAAACAAGAAAGAGTCTTACTTTAAATGCATTATTTATCACCAACGAGTAACATATCTCAATGATTTAATATAGTGGACCACTCAGCCACTTTCGATCCCTCTAAGGTTGCTTATGATAGACGTCAAGAAAAGGGGTCGTTACCTCGAAGCATAAACAAGAATAACTCTGGTGTCTGACTCCTTTAGTCGCCGCAAGGCCTTAGTGATGGAAGCTTCCGTCGGACTGAATATTTTTATTACGGATAGAATTTCAAATCCATACCTGTAACATATCACGATGTGTCGATTTGTGCATGATCATCGCAGATTGAGTCGACACTGATGTCATTAATTCCATCATAGCAACAAGAATGAGAGCATTAATGATTGTTAATAAAGTAATGTTCCGGAAGGTACAACCATTGCGCCGATGACGAAACAAAACAAGCAGCAACATTAGTTCACGTACCCTAGAGACACTCGCCCGGTGGGCCGTCGGTCCCATCAAATCTCTTCTATAGGCCCTTAATGTTCTCTATACGGACCCGACGCTATTCGTTAAAGTTTAAACGGAGAAAAAAAAGCAACAGTAAAACCGTCGTAAATGTTTCTATAATCTTCCGCATCCAGGCAGATGCCTCCCGCTGAGGCGAGTCGCCCTGATGACTATCAGTTTGTGCTTAAGTCGTCCATGGAGAAATGATCATTACTCCGCGAGTCGTCAGGGGATTAGTGGAAAAGTAGACGTCGTTCAACGACCTTGACGTGAGTGTTACGCGTTATTCTACACTTTGACATACGACCTACAAACATTGCAATGCTGTGTATTTCAGCGTGGTCAGTCCCAGAATAAAACGCAATCATTCTGAGTGAGCGTCGAATCGATTGAGCAAGGAGCACGCGCGATATCGATGTCCCCCGTAACAGCCTCTTCCCTTTGTTATTCCTTGTTTAAATCAGATTTATCCAGCGATCAACGCAATCTTATCACTCCTAAATTCCAAGTAGAAAATTGGGAAAGGTACAAACCAATTGGAAAGGTGTGGGGAGCTTACAATCTTTTAAAAAAGAAAGGTTGATTTTGTAAACGTTGTCTACCACTTTCGACACTATCGTTTTGATAGTTGACATCTCGCAACCGGACCAGAGACTCACCAGGATCTGTCTCTCAACCGGACCAGAGACTCACCAGGATCTGTCTCGCAACCGGACCAGAGACTCACCAGGATCTGTCTCGCAACCGGACCAGAGACTCACCAGGATCTGTCAAGGCATGAGGCTAAGGGGAAATGCCATCGCCTACTTCTAATGGCGTGCACAATACATCTTAGAATAGAAAATATGAACATGACGACAGGGAAAGTAAATGTCTAAGTTAGAATGGTAACACGTGGTTAATTGGTTGTTGAAATGAAATAACAGGTGTATGGCATATCATCACTAATGTTAAGTTCGATGTGTGATGAACCTGATTATGTATAAGTCACCCACCACTGGATGCCGATATTAAAAGCGTAACACGGTCTCGGCTAATTGTATTTGATAGCGAAATTGAAGTCATTGTAGGTTTCGTGTACTCACGATTGGTCCATTTGCTCAGTGAGTTCTCTCAGCACGTTGATAAAGTGGTCTTGTCCGGCTAACGTGCCGGTCAGTATAGAGAAGGCGTGCCAGTTGTATCTCTGGAGCACACTAAGCATGGCGCGGCACTGATGTGATATAGACGGCGTTAATTGGATGATGGTGTCCTGCGCACTTGGCTGACACACACACGTATTTAAGCAAAAATAAGGATCCTATTTAAATACATATTTTAAAAAGTATTTTCTCGTCATTTTCGTTGGCTGTTATTAGCGATATGTGACTCTTGTGGAAATAAATTTCCTAAAGTGACATGTGATGTTAACCAGCATAGAAAATCAAGATTAGCCCTGTAAGCGCACACGTTAGGAGGCGTGAATTTATTACCAAAAGGTTTGAACAGAATCTATCAACTATGACTCGCTGTGTTGCAAGCGAACCCATTTAAGTTAAGTATGTAACGGTCGTCACTCGATTCAATTTGGGTACAATTGGCGCAAACATCTGAAACGAGCAACTAAGATATCATGTAGAGCGATGGCTTGGGATGGCACGTTATATTGCAATTCACGTGGCCGCCTATATTTCCATCCCGGTGTGGGCATTGGTGAAAGGACGGGATATAACACCGCTAATTACCCCTACTCGAGTTTAATGTCGATAAGGTCAATGGTGTATTGAAGTTATCGTATATGGCAAATTGTGTTGCACTCGGTGTAGCATATACAGCCAAACAGTTTCACACTGAGAACAGCCCGATGGCTTTATTGTTGTGAAGTGGTGAATGCCATAGCGTGTGTACCATTGGTGCCTGTATCATATGAGTTACTAATAAACTGTACGTCATCTAAGAGACTTGTGTCTCAACATATTTGTGTAACTATTTAAAATAGGGATCACACCGTAAAATGCAGCGCAATCGCACCTAAGGAATATTGCATAAATAACATCATATGCCAGAATTGTAAAGAACCCCGTTGATAAATATACATTTACGTGTAACGATTACAACCTGCGACAAAGCAAACCTTTCTAAAGGCAAGCGTATGCATGGTTATTATTGGCAATACAGTGTCAGTTGATTTTCATTTTCAATAATCTATTAATAGATAGCATCTTATAATCAATTAGCAGAATACAGTTTGCAAGCGGGCCCTTGTCTACTTGGTGCCTGTAAGATAGTGGCTGCGGCATTGATATATATCCTGTATCGCCGATATATATCCTGTATCGCCGATATATATCCTGTATCGCCGATATATATCCTGTATCGCCGATATATATCCTGTATCGCCGATATATATCCTGTATCGTGTCTTCTTGATGAAAGAACCATTGCGATAATGAGGAGATATAAGAAAATTTCTGTGTAGATTGGAAGGGAATTAAAGACATAAAACATGAAATTTTTTATACATCAATGTCTCAAGAGGCGATAAAGAACATGCAATATGTGATAGGACATATTGACAAAACGATTGAACCTACCCGAGAGCGGTGGTGGTAGTGGGGGGGGGGGGGGTGGGTGGGATTTAACTATAAATGTAACCGAAAGTGACAGAATAAACGATCTGCAGAGCATTGCTGGAGGCACAACATCGTCAGATTTGCCTTTCTTCTATAACCATCTAATAAGAGTGGAGGCTCGAATGGCTTGCTGGGCGGCGGGCGACGCTCTCATATTAACCCCTGTCGAATCATCTCATCTCCATACCCACACAATCAAATTGGCGGCCGTTACATCTACAGCGCCGCTACGCACTCCACATTGGCAACTCTTAAAGAGCTCTCGCTTATTGCTATAGGAGACTGCTCGAAAGGGCAAGTGATCATATTATTCCGCTGTTTGCGTACCCAAGCAGGCGGCAATCGACTCACTGGCATATTCCCCGCTGCATTCTCCATTTTAAGGGTCCTTGTCAGCCATACCTCTTGATATAATTTGAAGGGAGACAATGGACTCAAACAAATAGGGGTTGAAGAGTGCTTGCCGTCAGCACAAAAACAGGGCGTTTTGTAGGCAAGCGACGAGAAAGGTCCATAATGCTTGTATCAAATAAGACTCCTATAGTCATTCAAATATTTCTACATATATATACATATATGACCTGACCTAGAACGAAGCCATATACCATTTCAATAATATCATCCACTCCTATAATAATAGGTGAGTGGTATTATATATGTAGTGCTTCTTCTTGGAAGAACGACACTCTCTATATGGCTGGCTCAGCCTCAGACGCCAAGTCCAACACAACAGAATATTCTTTACTTATAAGCGTTTCAAAAGTCACACTCGATTTTTTATTTCACCGAAAGCTGTTCGTACGCAAATCCGGCAGGAGCGAAGTGATACATAAATATTTGATGTTAAAACAGCGGGGTTGGCAGTACAGTAATTGTATATGCATAGAATGCACTATACTGACTCTGTAATAGAAGGGCACAGGAGGCTTGTCGTGGCCAATAAAAGTTAAATTACTGCGCCGTATACACACACACACACAAATACACACATGTAT
The DNA here is from genome assembly GCA_034190875.2 of Urechis unicinctus. Taxonomy (NCBI): domain Eukaryota; kingdom Metazoa; phylum Annelida; class Polychaeta; order Xenopneusta; family Urechidae; genus Urechis; species Urechis unicinctus. Next base: position 62,781,650 of record CM067347.1, on the reverse strand, counting down.
ATGTATATATATATATATATTCATATATATATATATATATATTCATATATAAATATATATGGATATATATATATACATATATATATTCGTATATATATAAAGATGCATATATAACTATAATATGTATATATACACATTTAAATATATATATATGTATATATTCAAATATTAATATTTATCTATTCATATGTATAAATGTTTATATATATATATATATATATATATATATATATATACATATATATCATTATATACACTCATATATATATGCATATGGATATATATATATATATATATATATATATATATATATATATATATATATTTATGCATATAAATATGTTAATATATATCTATATATATATATATACGCATATTATTAGAAATACCCAGCCAATTTACGTAACTAGTACGTTCTGGTTAGGTCGTATTTTGGTAATGTAACGATTCAAATATTATATACGTAGTATGTACATAATTGAGCAAAGTGAAACATGTGCGTAACATTCACGTACGACAGTACGTAGTCTGACCTTTCGGCGATGTGCCTTTCATTTCTCATTTTCGAATTTATAGATAAAATTAATTTGATCAAATCAGTATAGAATGTATAAATAAAATGTTATGACTATTTGAAATACGTTCGAGATGAACTAATTGTTGTGATCATTTTCTGTAAATACGAAAGTTGGCCGGAAGCCGTGTTCGTTTATGTGAAAGGCGCCCAGCCGACATTGTTCACGTGTTTTGATTTGGGAATTATTGAATCTGAAGCCATCACTGCCGAAATATCCAAACTCAAGGTAAGTAGTAACGCGAATTATTTTACGAATATGTTTAGATAGATTTACTTTGTATGTGTTCTGCAGGTGACATTGCTAAGTGCCCAGGGCGGCCAAAAAATGGGCGACACAGTGGCGGAGAATGTTTAAGAAAATGGGAACGCATAATCAGTGGTCGGGCTTCATCATGAGGGGGAGGAAAGACAAGAGTT
>CM067347.1:62758156-62775656 GCA_034190875.2 Urechis unicinctus | reverse complement strand
AAAACAGGCCTACAGCGTCGACCAACCGTTGAAGAAACACAGCCAGGCAGCGATTCTAAGTCTGGGATATTCCTAAGCCTTTTGTATAGTAAACGGTGTCATTAAGAACAGATAGTAGTCGGTGATGACCAGGAGCATTACGGTGAAGTTGATGCGATTCTCAGAGAGCGCGTTAGAGTTAGCGAGACCGATGACTTGTTGGCTCCTATGCTAACGAGCGACCTCCTTCAGCCTTAGCCATCCTCCAGCTGATGTATTCTTTATTAGCCACAACCCTGCTGCCCAGGCTATGGTCTTGTTACAGCATTAACTGGGGATCCACTGTCCAGTTGCCGACTGATCCATCATGTCTGGGATTAGTGCTGCACCTGGCCTGGGCGGCGCGCTTCAGTCAGCTATGTTGACGTCAAACTCGTGTTTGATACTAAACAGTACGCCAGTGATTGCAACTTTACGTCAGTTGGTGTAGTACTATGCGTAATATGGCCGCTGTAGGAATCCGTGTTATTGGAAATTAATGGATAAATGTAAATGACCACCAGACTTAAAGTATAAAGGTCATGGAGGTCGATATAATGCTCAACGAGAGCTAGGTATATAATGTGCGGTGCTGGTATAAACCATGCTGCTGTGATGAATTGTTTTGCTTAGCCGACCGAATCCCTAAATATCTCGTTTTACCTCGATGCAATCTTTACCCCTAATTTCCCATGTGTACACCATACGTTTTCTCATCGATTGCCCTCCGCTGCGTGTCTTGTTGCAAAGTAGCTTAATCTAAGTGCACTCCCTGGGGAAGCCGATGCTAAATGTTGAAGAGAAGGACAGTAGGTGGCGATATCTACTGACCTCGAACGCTAGCTCTCACAGAATAATAAATGGGAATGGAGTGTGCAGACGTCGGCTATATAAATGCGCTATTACACTAGTGGATGGAGAGGGGTGGGGGGGGGGGGTGGGGGGCACATATACAACAACACAGCGCACGATGCTGAGCCGTGGCCGAAGTGCTGACGAAGAGTATCCTGCTCCAATTACACTACATTAGATGAGGAGTCACGGTTAGGGGGATGCAGTCTGAATGGAACCAAAGTTGGTGAGAGACGAGGCACACCGTGAGGCAAATACGATGGATTGATGGACGGGACGTCGGATGAAAAACAAGAGGTTCTAGGGCTATAGAATGATGCTGCCATAATCCCATACCACCGAACCTTCACCACCTTCATGTACAACAGCCGCTATGACACTGTGGTTACGTAACGATCAAAAACGAACACATTAATCATTGGGCTTTAGACATGAGTATCGAATTCAACAGACCAATTCGGTTAAACAAGCCATGTACGTTTCTGGGTAAATACATTTACTATAACCATTACCCCATGCTATTAATTAGATGGTGTGTGCGAGGATAGCGACATAAAAAAGCACCTGGCAACGGAGACAGTCATCGACTGTCATCACAACAACACGTCGACACTGTTTGTAAACTTTATTGGATTTTTCTTACATCCTCAACGAAGGTCAACAATAGAATCCAGATGTTTACCGTTTTATGGGTGATATCTACACCTGGTGGTCGCGGACGTGGTGGACGTATGATCAGCTAGACGCAACAAGCCGTTCCTGAACAAATGCTGGACGCTGAAGGAATAACCAGATACCAGGCTTTACAAACATCGGACGGCTTCTATGCTCACTTGTGCTTCAAAAACATATGCCGCCAATTTGTTCAGGCGTCGTATCTTTATTTATGTTCGCCACACCCTGATCCACGGGAAATGGTTTGTGTGCTTGGTAGCTGTGGGGTTCACACGGGACAGGCGGGGGTTTATATGAGTGCAATCCCGGCTACCTGGTTAATGGAAACTGAGATACACGCCTGGGCGGAAAAGACGCTGCTCGCGCATATAGAAGAGAGCAAGGATGCCAAACAAGCGAGAGAATGAATGGCAACATAAAATTATGCGAAATGTTGTGGAGCAAAAAAATTTCGATTGCCATCCTATTCGCTAACATCGAAAGCATTGAGTCGGGGTTATTAAGTTCAGGGTCTCTCCTACCACATCACGTTTGTTATTAATATCGTAATCCAGGGACTGCAATAATCCCTAATACACGATGCGTTCTATTCCACCGAGTGTGACACCAACATGGAATTGTTCCGAATATAGATAACCCGGCCACTATAGAAACACGGTGAATGCGGCCCCTCGGCGCTCAGATAGCTGGCTCATGGCCGGGACGTGAATACTGATGAGCCTGCAGCTGCTTGAAGTCGCTTTGCACTGACTTATCATTGGGATACACGGCGTGACTGTGTTTGTACACAGACACTGGGCCGACCAAGCAAGTATATTGAATTGTCACCGTTACATCATACTAAGATTCCCATAGGCGAAACAATCTATAGAGCTCGGTTTATTGCAAATATATGAATATAAATGATCTCTGGTAGAAGAAAGTGTAACGCGGCACTGCTCTTCAAGGTGTGACGTCACCTCTAGTTGTATAAAGGTCCGCTGCAGCGACCGTCCCAGCTATCCTGTTTATAGCCTCAATGCTGGGAATGGCCGCCCCCTGGGGCTCGTCACAGCAAAATGTCGCGCTGTGCTTCGTTTTCTGTCTTCTGAATAAATATTCATGAGTGTAAGAGGGTCGTTCCTAGAGGGCCATAAGCCAGCACAATAGCTTATATACACCGATATTCTCTACCATATATCATATCACTAATTTGCCCTGAGAGATGCGATATAACGTGTTGGTCAGAGTCTGCGGCTGAGATGCTTAATGGCAACCGACGTGGCAGTCTGGTCGGCTCAGTTGCATTATGTTTCATGCTCGAACACGGTACGTTTCTCGCTCCAGACCAGATACACGTCGTCCCAGCCGCCCTCGGAGACAATTGGAGAAGGCGATCCCCGTCAATGCTATGCTAATGATCCATAATTCCACAATGCCTGCCTGAATCATTAGCCTCTCCAGCTGACTCAATTAAGCGACGTAGATATTAGCATAAACTGATAAATGGTTGAAATGCATGAAATTACAAGCAATTTTATCGTGCGATTACTTTTCATTAAACGTCGTGGTCGATACATTGAAGAAGAAAAAGCGTTGATAATTTTGTTTATGAAATATGTGTTTGATGTTTGACCAATTCGTCATGGTCATTGTCTGGGTAAAGTACAGGAATAAAGGTATACTGCTCACCAGGCTATGTCACTGTTTTTGTTACTGAAACACATATGAAAGCTGGACAGCATGCAGTGAAATACATGAGAGCCGGTTGACAGGTCCGCGTGACGGGGCGCCGCAACAAACGCTTGCGCATGTCATGGCGAGAGAATCATATTATCAAGACGTCAAGGCTGGCAGTGAGCAGGTGCGCTGGTGGGATTGTTTCATCGAGCTTGTCCTTGTTGAAGTTCATGTGTCAGATGTTTTATGTACGGGATAGATGGCAGTTCGGCGCTCGGAAGCTTGACATGGGGAACCGAGCACAAGTGCCTGATATTGCGCATAGATCCGCGGTAAGGTACCCGCTTGATTGCGCGCTGTTACTTATCGCGGGCATGTCGCTAATAATCACACCGCCTGGTCAGCGGCCGGCCTCCAGCATGCTGTGTGCGGCGCATCTGTTACTTATTAGCAGTAACTGACCAGAGAGCCGAGATGACCACAGCCGGCATGAAAATAAACGTATACGCCCGATTGGCCCCGCCAGCTGCCGCTCATCTCGGCGTTGCCCATCCCGGCGCGCCTCCCGTCCCTAGGCCCGGGGATCAACCCGTTCCTGTTACCGATGCAACGAACCGCGCTCATGGGCAAGGCATCCATAGATTGTATCACTGCGTATCATTTAAGTGCTCGCGTGCCGGAATCGATCATTCACGTGTGACTCAATAAGATTCTGATCCTATTCCGCAGTTACGCTCGCCGGTCGCTATCCACTTGGGAAGTATCATGCGTTGAATACGTGCAGGAATCTGGACTGACGGGCCCTTCCGCTCAAACTATCAATGCTACAGCCGCAAACAGGGTATTGGGCTCCCGTCTGCCCGAAATATTTGCGAAACCATAACAAATTGCAACTTCTTAAGATTAATTGTGGTGCGGTCGGAACCAAAAAGTTATCTTCACATTCCCACTTCGCGAACATATATTGAGCAGATGCCAACTATCCCGGAATCGACTATTCCAGTCATATGATAGGTAGGAAGCTCTCTTGACAAAGACATAAAGCCAAAAACAGCTTTGCCATCAGCGATTCACAAGACATTTCGTCCAATATTATTTAAAAAGGCTCTTTTAATCTTCATGAAACCAACTGACAAAACACAAATCAAGTGCAAATACCGTAGGCATATCGAAGGCTATATTTTGTTTGTGATAACATTTGCTATCCGTTATGCTCTAGGGTGTTAGTTACTTCTTACAGTGCTTATTCATAATATATTCAATGATTAATGTGAACTCACACGACAATTTGAACACAAAGTAGCCGAAAAATAAGGTGAGCAATGGGTGAGACTTTCCATAGCAATCTTAGAACATATCGCAATGGAGCAATGTAAGACAGGGGAAGGCGACCTGAGCAATGGCGGACAGCTCCGGCGAGCACACTATGGGACAAGAAGTAGAAACATCTGACTTCCAACAGAACAAAAATTATACCCATCTTGAATCTACAATCGTTGCATACTCATCTGATGAAATGTCCTTACCTGCAATTGAAGTCATTCGAAGATAAGTCACTGGCCAATATATTGTTAACCAACTCAACGCCGAGCGCTATCCGAGCGTGATGAATCACAGAACTAATCCATATTGACTTGGGCGATAACCGAGCATCATCAGGTGTGTTTGTTCGATGAGCTATAAGCTGTGAAGACCGGTTAGTGTTACAGAAAGTGAGAGAGTTGAGGTGACTTTGATACTTGAACAGGATGGAGGAGCGCGGATTTGAGCGCTTTGTAACGTCCTACCGTCCTTGCGCACTGACTCGCTCATCAGCGAGGCCACACCAGCTGTAACAACAGGCGCTAGGTGGTGCCTCAAGCCGATAGCTTACTCACGCCAAGCGCGTCTCTATTTACCGCCTATCTATGCCAACCACTCTTATCTCCTCCACGGGCTCGCCTGTAACTTGCTGGATAAGCCCGCCCGATGATCAGTTCACTATATCTCACCTCTCGTCGACCTCCTGGAAGTGCCGTTTCTGATCTGCCACTATGCACTGATATACCACGCGCTAACGGGTTTACCGTATTCCAGCGAAACTAATGAGCGGCTGAGCGCTGCTCTCCGGCTTACACCAAGCTAGCTAGGCGCCGCCCCGCATCGGCTGTCGTATGGTTGTCAATGCGGTATAGGGGAATTGTTATTGTCATTATAATATATGCATATGACCCCGTATCTGCCAACTACAGCGCTTTATCATCAGTTGATCCTGAATCATGTGGGTAGAAGGCTTCAATTCAGTACCCGACGTTCCAAGTCACAGCAAGCCGTTTATCAAAAGAGAAGGTTGCAATATATGCGCATTGAAGCTTATCCAACATAGGACGAGCGACATTCAAATGGACATCAGCCAGTCATTATTCACCCAGCCGGAACGATGGAGCTGTCAGCACCATACCAGCGATTGCCATATTATAGAACCGTGTCGCATGTGTTCCTGTCACAAACAAACAAAGTATATAATTGAAGCGCGTTATTTAACAAACTGCGTGCTAGTGGCATGTCTAGTGTCGTCAAAGTAAGCATAGAGCGACTCAGCCATTAAAACACGAGCGAATGAGGCAATCGTTGGAGATGGAATCACGCCAATGGACGCAATATAAAGACCCTCCTGGCCCAGGATAGGCTTAAGTCCGCTGATGCATTACCAATTATAAACGAGGAAGATGCTGGTGTGATAGAATCGATCGACGCCATCAACCGCAACTCATCACACACCCACTCATTTGCCATTGGCTGCCACAAGTGGACGTTATTGAATGATCTCGACAAGCTGTCGAGCAGCTGTTCTAACTCGTCGTTGTACCGCCCTGTCGTATGTGGACAGCCGTGTCACGAAGGCGGAATCACATTGTATCGAATCACTGCAGCATTGGAGGATGAATCACAAATGCGAAGCTGCTTTACTAATTTTCTCTCTTGGCGCGTAGAACCTCGCTCTGATGTACACATATAAGGTTGCCCTCTGAAAGTATGCATGTACCACGTAGTACTGGAGCACCGCATGATGAATGACTTCTGGCTTTTGTCATACCGTAACTGGAACATGTTCTCAGACCTGGGAATACCTGGCGATAGAGTGGTATTTACCAATCTGTGACAGATACACATTCGACTAATGCGTCACTTGAAGGAGCAACATGCTCTCTGTTACTGACGAGGTAGAATGTGATGGAGTAACAAACTTATTGCAGCATTACACGAGTGATGTATGAATGCGAAAATGAAGCAAGCGTGTATGGGGTGCGACTAGGGATTCGAGTGTATCGCCCAATAGCATAACCCCTGCTCCATAATGCAGTTGGCGCAGTATAAAACGTAATTGTGATGAATCATTAGAGACCATCTCCAATACACCCAATTACATGATGCGTCATCCGTTTTACATGTCCATTAACCCTGCTCACTGCACCCTATTTCTCAGCCCAACCACCTCTCTGGTCTACGTCTATACGTCCGTAGTTACATGCGTTAAGCACGCCATCCGGGATTGTTTGCAGCCAAGCATTAACGAAGCGCATGGACAAACCTCTTTGGATTCGTCATTAACATAGTTTAGACCATTTGACAGGTTTAATAGGTGCCCAATTGAGAGCTAGAATATCAATTACTGTTAATGGCAGTGAAAGAGACCTTCCCTTGGTGACTGGGGTGGAGTGGTTCGCTCACTGGATCCTTTAAGCACGCAATTAGAGGACTGATGAAACAAATCTTCGCCATGCGAATAATATCTGCGCATGTTCTTGTCTCATAGCTAATAGCAGCACAATGAGTGGCTGTGTGTAGAGTAATTAGTCGCTGAAGACCAGAGTCATACAGGACATCGTGCGTGTTTAATGGGTTCCATGTCATCGGACCACCGTGATTAGTGCCGAACACATGCAAGGATTGTTCTGTGCTTAAAAGAGAAGTCACGTAAGGAAGTCAATGTGTGCTAGTGTTCGCGGTAAGTCGATTGGCGGGGTTATTCTCCCACTAAATCGCCATGCTACAGCTTAGTAGGATAGCTTCAATGACATCAGTGATAGAAGAGGTTGATAAACACGCTCTCAGAGCGAGCATTCCATTTATCTGTGTATCTTGATGGCAATAAAAGTCGGGGCATTGCAAATTTTATGAGAACGAAATGCATTTACTGCGTATTTGCAGCCAGCACAACACTAGGGTTGGCATAGACGGAGTTTTATTACAACAATTGCGTGAGTATGGTTTAGCACTGTTCCCAATGCACTTGCAGATAAACCATAAAGAAGCAAACTAACAACATTCAATTCACTCAATTCATGGTCTGATAGAAGAAGCTCGACATCCCTGCTACTCTCCCGTGTTGTGTTTATGATACGCCCCCTCACTCATTACAAAATGCCAAGTTGCTTGGTCAGACTAACACGAGAAACAAAGCGAGCACATGGGTATTTATTGTAAGGGCCATATAAGTAAATGAGGACCATGTTTTCTTCTCATATCCAAAACTATTTTTGGGGGGAATCGGCGATCAGATCGAATCCGCGTTCATGATTCACCTAGATATTCTTTTGTTGTCCTTCATGTAATATTGATTTTTGATTTGCTGCATAACGTATTGCATTTCGCTTTTGTCGACAATTTTTGCAAACAAGTTCGCTCCCGGAGATTAGATTGAACTGCTTATGATATGGGTCTCGAGCCACCATAGCATTACGGGACGTGGGTTAGGCTGGGGGAGGGAATGGGGGGGGGGGGAGGTGGGGGGGGGGGGCTTTGGTGGTGGTGGTGGTCTGGGTCTTGTCAATAAGAGGTGATGATATTCGTATAATCATAATTATGTTCGGGCAATCTAATTTCTAACACAGAGCAAAGCAATGCACATCTTGAAATTAGAGATAAATAATAGATTCAGAAGCCATGTGGACATATATCGGTTACATCTTTCTATTTGTTATTATTTCAGCACAATTTAGTTATACTTTTTTAAAATCCTACATTTGTTATAAAATAGCGTTGATTTACTGCAGGAGGACAGGCGGCAATAAGCTACCTAGTGACAGTCATACTGTACAATACATGGCAACCTGTGAGTTTAATAATACAAACTTGATGTGGTGTCATTTTTGACTGTGGCAAGATAACAAATTATTATTGTTTTCGAAATGATTGCTGTATTGTATGAGTGCGCAGAAAGAACAAATGAATATGCAGCCAAACTAAGTTGATGAAAAAGGCCAATTCAATATGTGGGCACCACTGAACACCATATTAATGGTTAACATAAATGAAATCAGCAACAATCGGGTTTGGGGGGCGAAAAGGGATGGGAGTGTAACGGCCCAAAGCATAAGCCATGGTCCATAATGCAGTTGGCGCAGTATACCATTTAATTGGGGCTTATCAGACCACCTCCAATACAACCAGTCACACCATGTGTCATCCATGTTACATTAGCCCTACTCACTGCACCCTTTTCCTTAGCCCAACCTCCTCTCTAATCTGCATCCAAGTGTCAGCAGCCTGTTGGACGTCCCATTTGCTGCATAACGTATATTGATTAGCATTTGTCCACCCTGAACCGCTAATGATATGGGCTACGAGTCACCACAGCATTACGGGACGGGGTGGGGGAGCGTGTTCAACAAGATGCGATGATATTCGTATAATTACAGGCCTTTAGATAATTACGTTTCGGCAATATGATTTCCAGGGTGATGCTAATGGCCATTAGAAAAGGATTGTCATGGCTAAACACTAATTTGCGTCCGTGGAATTTCGTCATGAAAACCAACGAAAATCGGTATCATATTATTGAAGTTAGAAAATGAATAGCCCAAACAGCAGGACATAGTTGCCAAACCAGCTTCTGCATTCGTGTTATTTGTTCGTGTCAGAGCAATGATTAGTTTGCTCCAAGTCAGATGTCCTATATTGCGCTATGTTTGCTAACAGTGTGTTCACTGTCAACAAACATGGTGAAATTTCAAATTGAGAAATATCAGAAGTATCAAACATGCCTAATTGGTAACCGTTCTGTATTTGCCTAGAATATTTCAGCAACGTGTAACTACGTGAATAGCTGTATTTGTTCGGCAAGTCGATCTTATTGCTATCTGCAGTAAAGCAGTTTCCCGGTTCAAACCAGAGCCTGCTCGTGAACGCAAATTCACGTTACTGCCATAAGTTTCATTAAAGCTGTCATCATAAATCAATGACGATATGTCGCCGTCTTTCTAGTAATCTCTATGGTATCCAAGTTTTAGGAATAGTTCTACAGTTATATAGATCAGCGGACATATCTTGGAATTACAATATTGAAGTCACAATACCATTTTAGATGTGAGCAACACTAGTTTGGTGCATTTCTGCTGAATGCCGCGGAATGTAAAATAGGAAGAATTATTGTGTCTTCGTTCATAAACGACAAATACATTATCTGAAAGAGTTCAACCTATATGTAATTTATGGATCCGAATTTTTGTAAGAATTACCCTAAATCGACTGATCTTGGATATATGTTTACGCGTCTGAATATATGGCCAACTGACCCTTGAGTAAATAAACTGTATTAGTATGCTCGTAAAAGGAATATCCGAAAATACAGGTTTTGCGTAGATGTGGGTTTGAACAAACATTCACCAAGCGTATTATTTTTGGCGCTTGAAGTCTGTTTTGTTTCATAAATGTATCTTATTGTCAATTGAGCTGAAGGTTAGAGCTGTTGCACCACATGGTAGTTCCCCCAATATGTTAATACGCATTAACCTGCACCAGACAGTATGTACATTAATATGATTACAAGTCATATTACTAATGATTGAGTTTTCTCGCTTTTCCGGGTTTTTAATTCTCATTGCCTCATAGAACGCAATTACAATTTTTCTTATCATGACTTCCTTATGTTAACAATTGACATCAGGCGTGCATCAATGTTGAGGGTTCGGTCAAATAAATAGGAAGCATGTCATTAAAATATGTATTGGTTTCAATATCGGTAGACTGCCTGTGTTTGGTTACTAGGAAGGAAGGTCAATATTTGGGGCATTAATTGGTTATATTGACGTCGGCAGTTGATGAAAAGTTCATTCCAAATAAAAATTCATCTCTTGTTTGCCATTTACCAAAATAATATGCATGTTTGCTTCTCATTTTCTTACAGTGTCCAAAACAACACCCGTGATGTGGCTATGTTCTTGGATAGAACAAATCGTTGCAAATAATGTTGGTATTATTTGGCACGTACAAAATGACATGAAGGGTTGTTACCAGGTAAATTTACCCATTTAATCGCTAGATGGATTTGCGAAACTTAAGAAAATATATGTTTGAAATCCTTTTGAATTTAGCGTAGAAGTAATAATTTTGTCATATTTATATATCAAAAATCAGAACGACAGCACATACATGTATTGCTCGCATTCAATGTAAGTCGAATAAATTTATCAGGATTCCATAATGATGCAACATTTTCAGGAGTAGCACTTCAACGACTTAAGCCTATATTCTTCGTGAAACATCCCCGGTGTATAGTTAGTAGTTCATTGACAGTAGTTGTTGTAGACCTTTAGTACAGTACACCCAAGTTTGCTATCGAATTTCGTGAGTTGCAGCGCTTGGGGGAATGAGCTAAAAGCGGAGGCTGGGCTGGGAATATGAGTGGTTGATCACACGAGTGGGGCAGAAATGGGTGCGCACTCCGGCCAAAAACTTGCCGAAAGCTTTTAATGTTTGCGTAACGCCAGTCTGAGGTCATTACATATGGAGTATCACATCAATATGTCTGCAAATGGATAGTTAATGCCGTCTTGAACAGGAGATCCATATCCACAATCCATATCCACAATCCATGTGCACGCTATATCTCCAACAAAACGAGCGTGGAGATAGCTCGTGCCACGTAATGATAATACACAAGAAGTACATCTGCTTTTTTCACCTGCAACATAAAAGTGAGTGGTATGCTTTCAGTCCCATTCTATATGCTTTACGCAGTCTTATGTTGCAATATATGTGCAGGGTAGAAGCATTCGAGATGAAATTCGCTTTCTTGTCAAGGCACGTTCGTCTCTAATCAGACATTCGTCACATATGTGAACATATGACCAGTCATTTGCATGTCCAGCACTATGATGGGTCGTCTTCTCTAGTCAAGATGGTATCAATGCTATTGGATATAGGAATGATATTCGTATAATCGAGAACATCGCTCACAATTGAATGCAATATCGGAAGTAGAATGGAGTCTGTCATCAGCTGTTGCATGACTTGCACAATGGGCGTGCTTGTGGTTCATGTTGAGAACTAAATTGAAAGTTAACATTGTTCAGTGTCCCTCATTCTATGACAAGGAGGCGTATGGCTGATCCGACTTATATACTATGTATATTAACTTACATTGCGGCATTCGTGTTTTCGCGTTTCAAACATCAAATTTCTCCTTTTAAATCACTATTCATGGTGTTGAGCATGCAATTAGACATCCGATGTCACAAAATATTGAAATACATTCGACCTATAACGAATAGTCGAACAGCGTACAATACAGCGATGCAATCGGTACAACTCGATCAAATACAGCGCCTCGTCTGTGATAGATTACGTTATAGAGGATATCGTTTGTCATACAGCTTGCATTCTTGCGTCAATTGTGTTAGTAGCTACCAGGCTAAATGCCCTTATGTTCCAGTAATCATTGGGCTTTATTTTCAAGTGGAATATTAATAAATGAACAGAAGAATAGTAAAGCTGAGTATGTTTAATCTTAATTGTATGTCAAAGAGCTACGTCTTTGGGGATGCTTCAGTCAACATTATAAACTTCACATGGTGCCGGGTCATCAAATAGATACTTTATGAATGGGAAAGTTTCATGTTTACGTGTTCTTGGTCGAAGTCGAATTGAACCATCTGGTATGATTCATATCCCTGTTTAAGGACGTGTTCCGATGAGATAGCTCGGAAGTCGTGAATGTCTGGAAGAGATCTCATATTAAAGCTGGCGAGTGGGTGTGCTCGAAAATATTCTACAATAAGAGCTGCGGCGAGGAGCGGAGCATTTGGAGGATTGTTATTTCCCATGAGATGAACGATTTCTTCCGTCTTATCCGTCGTTTGCATTTACCACCTTCTACGCGTTTTGTTGGAAACAACCAGTTCCTATCTATTCAAAATTCAGCAATATTTATTGTGGATTCAATTAGAATATTTTTCGGGCATAAATCTCCATTAGTTATTGGATTGTGTTCGTCTCGTTTTCAATGTAATAGTAAGTAGAACAGGGTTCCAAAAAGTCCAGCTCACTTGATGTCACCATGGCCTAGCTCTATCACCGCGACGCGCTTTTGGCAGGACTGATCTGCCCATCTTAGGTATGTCTCTAATAAGTTGTGTAAAATGATATGCTAATCCATAAGAAAAGGGAGGATTACAACAACTAGCGCGTCATACAAACCCTACATTGGCTACATGTTGAACAAGGCAGCTTTGATCAGTAGACAATCACCTTCTGAAATGACCACGATGGCCCACCAACACCTCCCACGGTGCCAGACATTCTAAAAATTACCGATCAAGTTCGAAGCACGTAAAATCCTTCAGCAGTCGAAAACTTTTGTCAACGCTAAATAGAAGACTTACCCTCAACTAATGATTAATCAATCCTAAGCTACTCCATTTCGTGTATATTTTTTTGTACGCGGCAGTCAAAGAGGACACCCTTGAGCATGAGTCCGTTTAAATATTGTGACTGCGCAGGCAGAGATCTGCTGCATTACATCATGACAATGCAACAGCGAAACAACGGCGCAATGGCTTAACTCAATTCGAAATAATAATTTCGTTTCGTAAAGCCATCGATGTAGCTATTTCTCACATATCACAATCTATCTAATCAGTGACTAGTTGAGATATATTTCTATCCTACTGGGTTGTTGTGCAATATATTCCGCTGTGAAGAATTACCATTTCCAATGTATACTCCGAGTCAGGAGTGGTGAAGACATCAACTGATGCCCCATCGTGCATAACCCTGTACTCGAGTATAGAAGAGAAGCTATGAATAAATTGATGACCAGGAGCCTCGGTTCCCATTGTTCATATTTTATATATATTGGCGCGACAGGCAGCCGCTCACACCTAGCCCAATACCTGAGCTCATATGAGATTGTCAGACGAAACACCTCATATCAAAAACCATAAACATTCATCTGACATTCGCAACCGATTGTTCCATATACGAACAACAATATTCAGAGAGATTTGAGTGTACCAAATGACGATATGGGAACAACGTTATGTCTATTTGATTTACCGTGTGGCCCACACGATTCCCGGAGGACCATTTAGGCCACATAGATGGGACAAATGCGTGGGAAGCTAATCAGGGTGGGCGAGCCAGATTGCTCACGCGGACAGACAAGCAGAGCCGATTTGCCGCGCCAGTTTGATAATCATGGCACCACAGTGCCGCGCGTTAGACAATGCTACTACCACCATCAAAGTTAGAATAGATATGAGATGTGACTCCCTTAAGGGTCAATTAATCGTTCTGCTGGAGGAAGCCGGGCTTCACCTAGTTGTTCACGTCAGTAACACTGCTTCTTGCTAGCAAATATCATTGTCGTTTGACGATGCACACTTTCATAGGCACAGATGGTCTCTCCCAGAATTGGAGTTAAGATGCATGAATGCATCGGTCCCGGGCGGTTCGACTGGTCGACGTGTCGCAAGAGATTATGCCTGACTGCTTTTAAACTCAACAAACTGCTGACGGTCTAAACCGATGAGCTTCTTGTTCTGCAATACATAAAGGAACATTGTGTGATCGACCATGTGTGATATTAATAACAAGCAGGAAGCACTGATATCGATCCATCTGGTGCAAAGTCACTCATATTGATCAGAGCAGTTCAAGTGCTACTACCCCACACGAACCACGCGAGCCAAATAAAGCATAGTTTCCTGCATTAACTATGTAGTTTGTTCAACATATATCACAGCTATCTGTATATGACTGGAGTGGTTAAGAGGAAAACCAGGCCTGACTAGAAAGGTATCGACTATAAACACATCTGCTGTTTCTAAAACTTGCCACATCACACGGTCGTAGGTGTTTCACATTTCGGCTTGTTTCGACTGACACATCTGCCGTTGCCAGTTCTAGCCGAGCATTACCGTTTTGGCATGGCTTCCATGTGCGACTTCATCAATGATTGGACTTTATCAACCATTGGAATTACTGCTGCACGCACATGTTCCGTTGGTGATTTTATGCTAAACGTTCATCAATTAGTGTCAAAGAAGAACAGATTATCTGCCTATACCTACTCTAAACCATGCCTATAAACAAGGAGCACACACATGTGTCTGCTGATTATACAAGATACAAGATTGATTCATACGACTTATGCAGATCACACTTTGGCAGCAAAGCATCAAGTGCTCAATTCAACTTTATATTGTTGTTTTCTAAACTAAGGTGTCAACTATATGCATGCAGTATAACGTATTGTCATGACTTCATTAACTGTATGGTTCAGGAGAGAAGGTGGATTTTCGATGAGTATAGTTGTGACGTAACTCATATAAAGTTTGACCTGTTTGCATGTATCAAGTGCATCGTATTTTTCCATTGTATGCAGTGAACATATGAACGTAAGGCTCTAGAACGGTAACCACTGTAATCATTCCCACGCGAAAAAATCAAGGATGAGCATGAATTATGAAAAGGCAAAACAGTTGATAGTAGTTTAACGTCACTTTCAACAACGTGGTTATATCGCGACGGAGATGGATCAGTTTCATTGTGACGTTTGGACAGCTCATTTAAGTGCCAGCGCCCACTTAGCACAACCCCGTTACCCAGACCGGGCTGCAAAACCCGTCCAGCGCGGTACTTGTGTGCTACCTGGTCAGAAACACAAGTCCGACTTCATCATTACACAAAGACTAATCGCTCGACATTGATACCTTTAAATGCCTCTTTCGTTTCGCTGTTGTAACTGCTATTTCCCTAACATCATCTAGAAGTGACCAAATGTCAGATCTACCTCAGGCAATAATTTATCAGTCATTACACGGTATCTGACGGATATTCGACGGAGCATGCTAGAAGCTCCATGTTGCAACATGCTCAGTGATACGTTACGTTAATATGGACAAGCACTACATTCAAAACCAGCAATATTTAGACATGAATTATTATATATTTTTTAGAACGTGGGGGAATACGCATTATGACCCTTCTGTAATCCAGCCGAATCTACAAAGTTTCATTCTTTTAAACTATACATAACAGATGGTTGCTCATTGAATACCATCTAATACCCCGCGGCGCGTAATCATTGCAAATGGGTTACCTATGATGACTTATTATGTTATCTTCGAGAAATATACTCTACTAGTCTCATGTTGTCACATATAGAAGACGGCACACATGTGCTGCATGGCACCAAAGGTTCAGCAATCACGCAATGCTTATCTTTGGAACTCATATCAACAGTGCACATGTAATTGGTAAATGGTTAGAATGTCACTGGCTTCAGTTTATTACCATATTTAGACGACGTCATTCTTGATATCGGTCATCTTTCGTGCACTTTCCTGTATAATGCCCGCGTGATTATGCTGATACAGCATGTTTGGAAAGCGCATACAAAGTAGTTAAAATTGTCTGATACATCAGCATTACTTAAAAATGCTTTTGTGCATGGGGTTGATTGTCATTTTATGACGACAATCAACGCAAATGTGACCATGAAATGAACATATCATATATATACGAGCCAGTACAACATGGGGTGATATTGATATATACGCAACTGCATCAGGGCAAGCAGTGACAGCATCATGTCCCCCCCTGTATCATTAGTAATTTACGCTGTATAATATTGTACAGCTTGCATGCTTTTACTTCTTTAAACATAAACCGGTCGATACAAGTTTACTGGCACAATGAGAACACTAAATATTTATGGGAGGGTCTAGAGAACTAGCAAGTGAAGATTAACATGTATTTCTGCTGTATGACAATTCTGTATGCACTGGCTGATAGTTACCGTCGCCTGCAATCCAGCAAAGGGTACATCAATGTACAACACAATATTATTATCAATAATTCCTAGCGCACTACCAGTCTAACTATTTCATATGAAAGAACTTTGATTGGGGTTTCAGTATAATCCGATACTAATTCCGACTGCTATGTTATATTCAACGTAATCAAGAGTTGTTAGAGATGTTGAACATACATTGCAGTAAACCCCTAAGCTGCAACCTTTATATGAACATGTCACTTTGTTACTTTTGCCTTCAGCTCTCGTTTTAATGGTACATTGAATAGGGAGATTTCTTGCAGGGCTTCAAAAGTAAAAGCCGGTTGGCTTTTATTGCTCTTGATGCTGTACAGAACAACAGTAATGTAATTTCTGAATTTTTTTACTATAAGATTTCTTCAGTGTAAGAATTTGATATGAAATCATACAGTGAATGCCTCAACCGGGATAATCTGCAGCTCGTAAACAAATTAGTTTGGACCATGTCAAAATAACGAACGTGTCCGGTGTAACTCCGTGACACATAGCGATGTCACTGCGACGAATCGCCATATTATATGTTCCAAAGATCATTCCACAACCATCCGAACCATGTATACACCCACTTTGAGACCTGCATTGCTTATACATGGCACTCTTCCATAACGATAACGAAACGTACGTCGAAATGTACAGTTTCTGTAATATGCTGTCAGCGCAATTACCAATGCATGAACTTAGTTTGCATGACATATGTGTTCTAATCAGCGCGTTGCAGCCAGCACTACCATGTCTGCTTTATAACGATTATTTTTCATACAATACTATGCCAAATGTTGAGAAAAAATTCTTGATGTAGCTGCTGTATCAATATCCTCTTCTGTCGCTAACATTCGTAATATACTATCAGCCTTACTCCCCCCACCCCTTACAATTTCGCAAGATTTAATACATAATACTTCGTGGTTGCTTTGTTTGAATTTCATTGAACGTATTTAGACATCTTAAATCGGCATATACTGACATTGGCATCTGTTGATAACTTAATAGATAGCTGACATTGCTTATTATCTGTTGCCATTTGCACTTCTCCCCATGCTAGTTTGCTATCAATTTATTGATCATTATATACCCTTAGGTGACACGCATTCGCGCATGCAGTAGATGGACAACTCTCAAAGAATATATTGCAATCTTTGGAATGTGTTGACTATTTTATGCAAGCGAACAAATGGAAGTTTCGTGACGAACTCTAGG
>CM067347.1:62715656-62753156 GCA_034190875.2 Urechis unicinctus | reverse complement strand
AATTCCCCCCACCAATCTGTTGTTTTTGTCAATCCTTCAACAAAACAAAAACGTAGTGTTATATATACCTGCAATTACGATTTTGCTAAGAAATATTTATTATTCGTGACACGTGGAACCAGAAACTACGTGGATGCCAATAGAGCATCATTGATAATCGGACGGCAGAAACTTGCAATTCAAAGGCACCGTTAAATAGAAATCAAGCCTCAATGTGGTTTTTCAACCCTAAAATACACATTCTTATCGGATCAAACGGCATCATGTCATGCCATTCAATTTGCATATAACGGAAGCGTATATGGGTCACATCTTTATACAGACTGGGCTTCCCCAACCTTTGTCTCTAACAATCGCTTCATCCTAGTCGGACAGATTGTAAGCAATACGATGTAAGTTAAATGGATTTCACATGAATCAATAATATTTAATTAAAGACTAACGGGTTTAATTTAAGTATTAATCGATTTGTTCTTTACGTTCGATCTGTGCGTATTTTAGTCAATTTATGTATGCGCTATATAGCTGACGGCTTTTGCAGCTAAACCATCTACCTATTTACCCATGCCCTGCATGTGGCAACAATACAATGGGAATTTTATGACCAAGGGTATGTGGCTCATCAGCGATTAAGTTGGTCCAGGTGCGCGTTGTGTTGCAGCGGTGGCGAGCGGAAGTTATTGTCAAGCAGGCTTAACGTTTTGGTTGCATTTGTTCTCTATTTAGAAGATAAACAGACTCTCTCGGCAAACACGCGATTCATCTATATTTATTGATTGCAATTACTGTGGCATCGTTGCCAATGTTTGATACCTTTAATTCGTGAACCATGTACCTCATTTGACGAATGACGAAGACAGTACAAGCATTCATTGTCTGATGTAATTGTGAAGTTTGTCTTGCACGGATATCGTAAAGACCACCGAGGCCACTTGTCAGCACCCGAGGCTTGAATGACAAAAGTCCCACAATTATCCTCAGCTTGAAATTCATGCTGTGGTGATGATTATGTCAACCTGCGATATGTTCCGCTTGTAGTCTAGTCATGTGAGGCAGGATAGGATATTCAATTAATCATATTTAGATAAGGTAGACAGCTAGGGTAATTAGGTATCATATTTAGTGAATTAGCCAGGATGATGTAGTTAGAAAGGCTATGGCAGATTAGTCAGGCAGACGAATGTGCTTGTTAGTATGGCAGGTGAGGTTATTGGCTGAACAGATACGATAGTGGGTTCGGTATATTGGCTATGGTAGATTGGCAGATAGGGATGTATGGTAGGTGAGTAAGAAGGTATGGTAGCAAGGGCAGTAATCCTGGGACGATAAAAAGCTGAGGTGTCTTTTGACGGTAAACGCCTCTGTAGCAATAGACGTTTGATTCAATGCTTGAAGTGAAGCTAGGGTTTGTGGGATTGCAGTAGTATTCTTGGTTAAGCCTCTGGCTCGGAAGGGCTTTGGGAAATCATCATTACTGGTTTTAATGCTTTGTAAATAACCTTTTAAGTATATATCGGAGCTAATTGCTCAGCCATAACCACAAATTAATAATAATCACTCTCCAGAAGGAGCATATGTTATGAATTGGACAAACATTTAGGGTGAAGTTCAAGTGGTGAGCGATAATTGAGGATGTAGGTAAGGTGCAAATACATCATTTGTTGTCAATATGCCGCACATTGGATTCCGTTGGACGTTTGATCCGAATATAAGGAAGGGTTGCTTAATTACACCAGACTAACAAAATTTTAAAGCGATTTTGTGCGGGGCTTGGCTCTTTTCCCACAGAGCGCCCAAATGTTGATCACATTTAATATTTTCAAAATTGTCTCGGTACCTAATGAGATAAATCGCTGCCACCTATCCGCATCGTGCAGTCAATGTTCCATTGTGAGTTTTAAGAAGCAGAACAAGACCGTTAGGATAGAACAGTGGCTCGGATTTCATGTGTATTTAAGGCATATGACGTATTAGCTGTCATATATATATATATATATATATATATATATATATATATATATATATATATATAGATATATATATATATATATATATATATATATATATATATATATATATATATATGTATATATATGTATATATATATATATATACATTTATATATATATATTTATGTATATATTTGTATATATATATTTGTAAATATCTATAGAAAAATATATGTATGCGTATATGAATATATATGAATATATATATTTTACTATATATATATATATATATATATATATATATATATATATATATATATATATATATATATATATATATATATATATATATATTTATATACTTTGATGCGCTTGTATTTATTCAACCACTTCCTTCTACGGAATTAAAGAGACCTGACGAAAACAAGATCGAGGGTTGACCTTGTTGACCATTTGTTGCTCACGATAACCTTGAGGCTCTTGCATTTCGCGGTACCTTTATTCAGACCAACTTAATAATCAATATATGTTCTCAGATGACATATCGGCAATCAATATATTGTGTCACTAGTCTTTCAAGATAACCTACTGCTGCACGCATCGTGGACACGGGAATGTCTGAACTGTCGTGCAACTGTCTCACATTGAAAAGGTTGTAGTAGTAACAAAACCAACAAAAGGAGGTAAAATAATGACGTAGTGCTTTCGTTTAAGACTCCATGTGTTCAGATAATCTTATAATTGCTTACAACATGTGGCTATCTTAGAAATGTGTTTTTCGTGATTTATATCCTTTCGCTTTTTAACTGCTATCACTCAAGGTAATATAAGAAGTTAATAACATCGGGGTGCTGTTGAAAAAAATGCCTTTGTTTGGTAGAGAGCTGCTTGCATTGACAGAAATTTACCGCATGTCAGTAATATTAGAACCACTCTATATGCATATTCTTGAGCTAAAGGTTAGTACCAGTTACCTCAGCCCACGGCCATAATGATAGTGGGTTACAAGCATATTATTCACTTGAGTGACAGGCAATCTCCCTACAACATCTGATACCAGATCAGAATATATTACCCTGAATCCCACCATGACCGAACATTGCACTACCATACCTTTTTTGTAATACGGCAAAAGTTTCTGTTAGAGATAACGCATGTACAAGTCCCCATGTGGTTGTTTAAAAGAGGAGAAGTGTGCAAATGGTCTTTATCGGTGAAACTACAGCCCTCATTATTCAGGTATATATTGAACTCTAGCAGTAATAGAATTAGCCGAACAGCATCCTGGCAAGTTAACATACGGTGTATTGAAATATCATGACAGCAGCAAACGGAATTGTCCATATTATAATGCTTGTCGGCTCAGTTAATCTATACTCAATGCCACAGGTTCCACGCTAGTTACACTATAAACGAGAAAGGATAACACATCAAGGTACCGTATAATGTAAAGCTAACCATAGGGAAAACTGTATCCAAAACACCACTCACAAACAATCGATAGGAAGCAACCTGAAACCAGAATATTCAATTATGCACTACCTCTCACCAAACGGAACATAAAAATTAAGGTGTAAAGTTAATGATGCCAGCCCATCGGCAGCCACATGTGCAGATACAAGGCGCGTTGCATTTCATAGTGCCGTGAGGAGGGTAGAGAAAAATACCAATCGCCGGTGCTGCTTGTGGGAGTACCTTATTTGTGGTGCACCCTTTATCTGCTATATGACTGGGGAATAAAACGACCAAGGAAGTGTCAATTTTGGCATTCACAACATAAGCTGAAATGCATAAAGAATATCTACGTCAATAACCAAAGTCAAATGTATCCTAAGATATTATATATTAAAGGTTGTAAATAATAATTGGTCGTCATATTTAATTATGTACCTTTCAATTGTTTTGTTAACACTGAATTAGAATTTCTTCGGCTATTTTGATCACCTGAAATAGCAAACAAACAATTTCAGACATTGACACTTTTAAAGAAATGTAAGTATGAAGTTTCTTTGCAGTTCAGTTATGTCTGTGTGTAATTTAATTTGTTTTGACTAAATGGTCAAATACCCCACTCATTAGATAAAGTATGCAACAGAGGGCTGACAATACATCAAGGTTAAGTGGTCATAAGGAGTATTAGCATTGCTAAGTTGCCACCATCAAAACAGCTTTGCATACAGAGTAGATATGATATGTCTCATACAGTTGCAATACCCATTGAGAATTCATTGTCGCTAACATCCATTGCTTGCAAGTTAATTTGCTCAGGCCCGAGAGAAAATGAATTCTCGACCAGTCCTAACGCACACTTTACATATATAGCTCTCTGTATGTGACAGGCCTCAACGCTAAATATATCACTTAACTGTTATCATAACAATGTTTTATATATTTACTGTTATTCACACTTAATAAGTAGTAAGATCGATTAATGCGACACTGCAGACAATTTGATTTTCCACTTTCTGGTAACTGCCGGATGCTGGATATGTCATATTGTTGATTTTGTCTTTATCTTCGTCAGGAAACAACCCCTTAAGCAGCACGTTCTCCCGCACAATCACTAGATTTACCTGATCTCCGAGCCTGTATATGTATGTTTAAATATACTTATATATGTAAATATGTATATGTATTTATAAATATACTTATATATATATGTATATGTATATATAAATATACCTATATATATATATATAATATATAAATATCCCCTAATTTATATATATATATATATACTATATATATATATATATATATATATATATATATATTACACCTATTATATATATATTTATATATACCAAGACGGCATTGATATGCAACTTTAATATATATCATTGTAGTAGGTATAGATTCTTTGCAGTTGTTGACATGTTTTTACTTCAAAGTTTGCATAACATTGTCTATATGTATTAAATACATATATAGCCATATGTAGACATAGAATATAGATATAGATATAGATATATATATGATAGATAGACTTATATATATCCATATACATAGACATATATATATATACTATATAGACATGTGACATATACATAGACATAGATATATACATATATAGACATATATATATATATTATATATATATATATATATATATATATATATATATATACATTTATGTATATACAATAAATATACTTATATAGAGCTAGAACTACACCCTAGATATAGACATAGACATGACATATAGATATATAGACATATATATAGATATAGACATAGACAATGAATATATATATATATATATATATATATATATATATATATATATATATATATATATATCTATATATATATATTTATATATGTGTGTGTGCATATATATATTTATATATATATGTATAAAAACGTATCAACTATGCTCTAGACCTGTTGTATCGACAACAGTTCAACACAAAAAGCCTCAAGGTGAGATATTACAGTATTCATGGGGATAAATATATTGTAAACCCTCTACCGTGTTTTCAGTGTCATAGGTATGTTCAGATAAAATTTTCAATTTGCGATGGTAAGGATTGAACAGCAAATCAGTTTTATGCGGGCCTATATTGTTATCCGCCATATTGATGGGGATAATTGAGACGAGTGACGAATATGTTGACAACGGCACCACAAACAGTTACATCCTGCAAGCATGCAGCCCTGCTATAAATAATCATGTTCTATGCTTTGGTCAAATATAGTATGGTATCATTTTTAATAATGCTAATTCAGTAATGTATTTGCATTACCAGCAAAGCGGTGGCCAAGTTATTAGGCTGTAGATTGCATACTTGTATCTCTTTTAATGCTGCAACCGATGCTGGATACAACAGCCAAAACACATGGATATTTGTCATCATTATTGATTGATAGCAACCTAAGCGCATACTACGAGCTAGACAGTTGCTTCTTGAGGGTATAAGATGGCGCCTGCTACAAGCCAGGAACTTCTTGAGGGCGTAGCTATTTTGCCGAGGAAATTTTATTGCATAATTATGTTACTGTTTTACTTCAGCATATTACCAAGGAGTGGTTTATCTGTGAATAATACATAGTCTATAACATTGTCAAACGATACAAAGAGCAGATGCCAAGTTTTTTATATCTGGTCAGTTGAAGCAGGTATGAGTGGATGTTTTTGTGAGATGGGATTAATAAATACAATTTTGATTGCACTTGTGATAGATTGCGAAGATAAACACGCTTTACGGTGCGATTGATATTCATCTATTTTTCGTGAATGCGATTAAAGTGGCAATATACGAAACCCACGCCATGCTTTATTAGATAGCTGCCAAGATCATGGATGATAGTATCGGGAAAACACGTGCGGTTTATCAACAGCTGCTTGAATGATTTGACATAGCAATGAAATGAAAATGATTTCTCTAGTTACTAATATTACCATCTATTCACCAATGCTAAGATAACAAGCATCCATCTAATGGCAATCGGAGCAGTTGCGATGTTCATTCTAAGTGGTGGCTTACATCAGTGTGGAGATTCTTGATTGCTGCGATTGCAAGTGAGCAGTCACCGACAAATGTGTGAATGTCGACTGTTACTTAACCTGCAGTAAAGAGAATGCGCGGAATAATCCGACAATTTAAGCGCCTTTAATTTTAAACGTCACTTCATGAATAGTACTTTTGAAAACGGTTTAAATCGGCATTAACGATTGCCCGAAATGGTTTGAAGCATAAATTGCCCTCAGGGCTGAAAGGCCTAGTCCTTAGGTTAAGATTGGAAAATTGTGCAAAATTATATCAAACCGAGCCAACATAACTAGCCGCTTTATGGTATGCGTTATTGCATGTAAGCACATCGGCAATTGATAACAACGACATACATTACTATGTCCCAGCCCCATGTAACCACCAATGCTACATGAATATTTATGCAGCCGAAATTAAGGTATCGATCCATTAGTAGTGTCCAAGTGCAATAGACAATAAATCCCTAGAGGCTCCTTACACTATGCAATGACGTCAAAACTGCTTATTCGCGTACTGTGTAACCGGAAGTGAAATAAGCCGGCGCGCGCATTTGCTCTCTGCTCTAGTTAGTGCTCTTGCATTTAGGCAACTATACATTCATAACTAGCATGCAAGCCTCAAAGAGTACGACCAATAACCGACAGTCTAGTTCATTGTTTCCGATTATCACCATTTCAATGATCAAGACGTATCCCACTTGTTGGAATCTTATATTATACAACCCTTCATGTCGCGGGAGTTTTGCGATATACACGAGCGTTATACCAAAGTCGACCATATTGACGTCTACATTGACGCTCATTACACCCCTATTTATCAATGAAACAGCGATTGCTGAATCGTATGCATTATCCGTTTTCGTCAAATACTTAAGACGAATCACGGGCTGTGATTATGTTATCCAGACAGAGAAAGCATGTGCTTATCATTTACAATAATGTGTTATATTTCAGGCATACATTTGGCGTGATATGTTCCGTGGGACTACAATCAGGTTATAATCGGCTAGTTGGTTTGGAATATGACGAACTATCGTTATGATGTACTATGCTGACTATAAAACCTTGATCATACAAAACTATACGTGGTATTATGGTGCTGTCAGACCAGATTAACTGTTGTGTCTGTATAGAACTTATAGCACAATTATAGACTGCAACAATGAAAAACTACAAGTCGAGTTCATGCTGTGCAGTTCGCGCGTGGGGGCCAAAATAGCAATCGAGCCGTACCAAGGGTAAAACAGACCTAATAGTACATTGCCTGTACCTGTTGTCAGGCTATGATTTGATTTAGTATAGCTAGAATCGAGGAACTGTGCACTTGCGTTATGTGCAGATGATGACCTTAAACATTAAATTCAGTCTTACTTTGGTTTTACATATCGGCTCCTATCAAAGCGAATATGGTAAACATGCAGGCTGCAAAGCTTTTGAAGCTACTACTGCGTATACACGTACGCCTTGTTATACTTGGACTCATCCTCATACGCATGGAAAATATATAATATAGCTGGCCTTTTCAGCAGGTGGCATGAATTTGCTGTTGCTCCCTTTGCTACCTATACAAATAGAAGCCAAATCAAATAAACATAACTACTTAATGGAAGCTGCATTGCAAGGGCAAATCGTTATCAGTGAAAACAAATGGTACTGCTGATCCCGCTTTGCTAAGAAGCTATTCGTATTCCGAAGCTAGTGGAGTAAATTAGACAGGAGCTGTTTATAGAAACGGCCAACGGAAAATCGCTTATCCGCTCTCAATTAGCCGCATCAAATGGCATAAAACTTTTATTCCGACTGAATATGATGCATGTGGACGTGATCATGAAGTTCTGGCGTTGATTTTCAGAGCGAACGATTTGTACGGATGTTTTTTACCTTACTGTGACTCCTGACGTTGACAACAGGATCGGTAAATTCCTCTACAAAGTGAATCAAATTGACTAGGGAACATATTTATAATGCCTTGGGTTAACTGGGTAGTCTGGGATAGAAAACCCCTCGGCTGTTAGTCCATATACATTTGGGCTTATTTTCAGCGAAAACTATAACGCCGCAGTGTACACTACAAAAGATGGAGCATGGGTTCATCACACAGATAATGCAAATGTATTTCTCGGTGAACCAATGCTTGCATTATGGCTGCAAAACAGCGAATAATCCGCCAGGCAATACATGTGTCTGTATTCATGTGACGGCTGCACACAACGGCATTGCGTCAGAAATGGAATGGGGGCAGTCTACAGCTGTATGCGGAGAGAGATAGCTTTGTCACCTTATTCATATGCATAGTCGAATAGTGTAAAGTGTGCCTGTTATCAATGAATGTAATTTCGAATTTATGGACGTTTCTCGTATATTTAGTAGGAACAACAATACGTTCGCTGTTTTGTGATATTGTTTTCATCATGTTGGCAAATGAACAAAGCCCTAACAAATTAGATTACATTTTGTTGTAGTCAAGTATCTATTCGAATAACCAAATAACACAATCCATCCCCATATTTGTAGCTGAGAATTCACATATGATACAAGCATATACGTGTACGTGCATTTGTGCTTTAAAACAACCAATTCGGCTCATTTGGACTGTCTGCCATTGATTTTGCTGTCGTTAATTAAGACTGAAACTGGCTGGAAATTAATTGTTATGTTGATATATGCTCTACATTAATGAAAGTATGGGCGAATGGTACATGTTTTATTTGATCTTAAAATGTCGAAATTAGATCCAATATTACGCATCAAGGTTGCCATACCTTGCTCGCGCGGGCGTTTTGCACACATCAAATTGATATGCTATTCGAAATAGCTTCTCTAGTCAGCACTATATTTCTGTGGTCCTTTAGAAACGCACCTTGCCCCTAAGCGACACTTGGAATTTACAGGTCTTTTTGTTATCATATTTGCAGTCATCGTTTTCCAAATATCTTCGTAGATTGTGATGGTGTACAACCCAGTTAACCATGTTCTGAAGTTATCCAAAACTTATATGCGAAAGAGAGTTCATTATACATCATATTAGTTTGCCTTTAGAAACCAGTCGTGGTTGACTTTCAAACGTTTTGATCAGGACTAATTGCCAAGGTAGAGTACGTTGTTGGACGACTCATTATTGGGTGGAACTCACACATCCCTTGCGTCCTTAAACGTAACTATCATGATGGCAAAGCATCGATAATATAGTATATGTTTTATTTCATATGTTAATTTCGACACATGCAGTTGAGGAATGGATGAGATTTCAAGAAATGAAACATTTTTGGGTAGGTATCCGGGCTGATATATATTGCTGGATAATATATTGGAAGCAATTCAATGCCTGAATAACACAACTGTAAAGTGTACTACAACCGCATGATATAATCCGAGCCTTGGTAGGAAATTCCCCTGTCGTAGCCAAAGTGTACTATGGTCGGTTGCGTAGGACTTACAGAGAAACAGATTATGTAGTTAAACAAATTCAGATTATCTTATCTGCCGGCTATTAACCGTTGTGTATCAACAGCTGAAATAGTGTCAATGTAGGACCAGAAATGACATCGTCTCTGATATGTGAAGCTTTGTGAACTAATACATATTCAATACCTATGCCCCGAACTAATAAAGTGACTTGAATACCTCTCAAATACGAATGTGATTGTGCGTCGTTGCTGTCTTGACTCGTATTATCCTTGATTTGGCAAATGTAGAAAATCACCTACTGTAAGATGACATATTTGACACTTCCACATAGATAATACATAAAGTTAGAATTATTTGGCTATGAACAATTGCGTGCATGTGCGTGTCTGTGACAGTGTTATGCATCGCTATTGTAGAATGAAGGTTACAATGCCTCATTCCCACGGGCATGTTGCACACATTAATGTTATATGCCATTCACAATGGCTTTTCCGGATAAGCTGTCTGAACCACTCACAGGGGGCTGCAGTAATGTGTGAAGTCTTTGCAGAAAGATTATTATAACAACCATCAAGAACCTGTACCCATCGGGAACAATTCAGATATGTAATGGCGACAATGACAACAGTACCACAAGATGTGGCTGCAAGGATACTGACAAGTGTGGCGACGATGATGATACTGATGCTGTTGTTTTTGTTGATAATGATGATGATGATGATAAAGTTAATGTAGATGCTTGCTATGACCTTTTGCTCATGACCTATTGATTGATATTTACAAATCATAGGAGCTGTTCAAATATGCACACCTGGTTCTATTTAGGATTGATAAACCTGTTGTTGATCTTTGCAGATGGGATAATCGGATTGTTAGCCACGTTGTATGAAACTCCTTTGCATAGACACAGATTTCTGGTTAGACTGCTATTAAGCCATGAGAACCTTGACTGATGAGCGTGTTCGTTCGTCATTCAAGGTTAATGGCAAGAAGTCGATCGTTGGGTAGATGACTGTAATGAAGACACATCCTGAGCGATTTAG
Source organism: Urechis unicinctus (assembly GCA_034190875.2). Classification (NCBI taxonomy): domain Eukaryota; kingdom Metazoa; phylum Annelida; class Polychaeta; order Xenopneusta; family Urechidae; genus Urechis; species Urechis unicinctus. The sequence continues at coordinate 62,742,264 of CM067347.1, read as the reverse complement.
GCGCGTATGGTCCAGGGCGTACACGCTGTGTTAGACACATGATAACAACTTGACTGCCCTTTACTGGTCGTTCATTGTCTGTAGAAAAAGTAGAAGCAAAGATATTACATCAACCGAAATAACTTAGGATATGTTATACTGCTGCAGCAACTGCATTTATAAACAAAAGAAAGCAGCACCACTGGTACTAGTTTATTTACGCCATCATTTAGATAAATCGCTAGAGTATGTCCTAGGCTATGCGGTGGCAAATGGCGAAATAACGATGCTGGCCATATTGCCCGACGCTATTGCACCTCTGTCACATTCACTATAGTGGAGGCAATGTTATTTCTGTGCTAAATAACGGCCAGGTGGGTGGATCATAAGCAGATGGATGATGTCTGTGGCAGTTCATATATGTAGGTACACGTCATTACATTTGCGAGCTGTACTTGAACGGTCCAACTTATTCGCCTGTATCAGCGTATTAAGTTAACACGTGTTGAGCGTGGTGTGAAAAATACACAATGCAAGTTAATTATTGTGTCCAATAGAATAAGTGTTTGCGTTTAGACTAACGAAATCATAATGATAGTGGAATTTGAAGTAATTTGCAGTATGATCGAGTCCATGTCAGGTGTTCGTTGGCATATCCGACATGAAAATGATCAGGTGTGATAAACAAATACTCACCTCGCAACTGCCAAGACAGTAAGCTAATCAGGTGTAATAAACAAATACTCACCTCGCAACTGCCAAGACAGTAAGCTGATCAGGTGTGATAAACAAATAATCACCCCGCAGCTGTGTTGCTGCAAATTCCTTACAGATCCTTGCTCTAATACTGGCCAAAAATAACATGGACAGAAGAAAATAACATGGATCGAAGTACTCTTTAAAGGTTCTAACATGTATTTTATATGAGTAGTACACACGGCTACAAATGTTAAGCATTATATGCCATGCGGCATGATAGACTGCATGATTATCGATAACAATATAACAGCCCATCATATAAGCGGATATTTTTTTTAATCCGCCATCACTGTTTGATGAATTGGCCATCGAAGGCTTACCCTCTCATCCATTGCCATTCTGTCTGTTACGCAGTCTTCATGAGCAACAGTATTTGTCAGTTACCAGAGGACCACTGTGAAGAAAATAAATCTAAAGATTAAACTCACGACCGGTCTATGCCTATATAAAAGGGAATCCATTTAATAGGTACCGTGGTGTGCCTATTTTCCGTAACTAATATGCCTTCCTCAGCCACACTTTGGGGTTATTAACGGTTCCTATTTGGCAATGCGGGTGGTCTACTTAATGTTCATGTCTTTATCATGACATCAGATCTGCAGCTGTACCTCCTGTCTTGAGTAGCGCCGCACTGCATGGAGATTCAAATGTTTTCTGAATGCAAGAAACCGTTTAGTGTTAAATGTCCGGAAGCAAGCTACTGTGCGCGGCGTTAAACTCTACTTATCCATCAACAGAAGGTTTGGAGATTCAAGATACGTACTTGGCGTCCGTAATGCCTTTGCACCAGATAAGCTACCGAGGCAAAAGAGGCAATGACATCTATGGGGACTTTGCGTCCCACTCCCTTTGCTATCGACTGTGCCAGTTCGTCTGTTCCTTTGTCTGAAGCCGCAAATTCGTTGAGCAAAGCTGCAGCATGGGAAACGTAATCTCTGGTATGTGCTTTTCTGTTAACTCATTATCAATCAATACCCCTTCCGTGTACTATGATGAATAGTAATGATGACGACGACGAGCATGGTGATTGCAATATCTACTTTTGCTTGTGGTCAAGTGATCGCTCATTAAAATGCGGCATATTGTGCTTCAGTGTCTCCTGTTGCAGCCAATTATTCCGAGTGCATTAGGTTTTAGGTTTTTAGGAGTGATCACACTCCTGAGTGGTTTGATAATGTGTTCTTAAAATCCATGCATATTCACTGTTGACGGCTACTACTTATCAAACGCACGAGGGCAGATAATGTTCTGTGCAAAAACAAATATTTCTTGATTATAACTATAACGTCGCCATAGTGTGACATGATAAAGTCGCAAAAGTTTACATGATGGATTAGGATGGTGGCGGCATATATACAGCTCTTTACAGGGGTCATCACTTTGACAAGGCTTCACAACCCTCGAATTAGCTGGTGGTTGCAACACGTTGAGAATGAATCCTCAAACTGTAGGTTGTAAGACGACGGAATCTACCACTGCGCCACTGGGAACGTATGTCGTGCAACATAGCTGACCGTTATCTCATTGATGCGTACAGTCGATTCGGTATACAGGATTTACATTCAAAAAGTAATTACACAGATACTTTAATCAGGAAACGTTATAAATGGTACAATATAATCTGTGTGCCGTTGTTATTCTCTGTTATGACTATTCGCAATATATCTTTATGATCTGTAAACGCAGAACTCAATGTCTCTAATCATCACTAGCTGCACATCCGTCATTACTTACTGAGCCAAATCACTACGAAGGTAAACATAAGTGACAATTCGATTGATTAATTGTCCACAATCGCTGTTGGAGGACATTTATATACAATTGTGTGATTACCATTATTATTTTATAAGAACAGCCGGCCGCAAGTTTATCACTATCTATAATAGTGTGAGGGAACTCCATGACACGATCCATCGACGATGTTTATCAATTGTGAAGCGGAGATATCGCCAGCTGGGAGAGGATCCTAATGACTCAGTTAATCAGATGGTTAACAGTTTAGCCTAATCGAGTAGGAAACTTCTTTGCCGCCAAGAAAGGTTCATGGCTACTGCAACGGACATTTCATACAATATTTGATGGCACATGTGTTTCGACTATTTTTAGGTGCATAACACTGCTGTAATTACAGTGTAGTAGGCGGTAATGCCAGCGCCACCAGAGCGCGTTGTACATGTAGAATAAAGCCCATTGCGTCACGGGAACTTACCGATTATCATAGCAATATTCTTCATTCGTAACAAGTCGAAAGCAGTTGGGTGATAAAATAGAATCATATATGGGTAACACAACAGGTTCGAAAGCTAGCATGGGGCAAGGCCGTTAACTATGGTCTCGTCCAGCGTGTTGATTGCTGGATGCAGTGTTAGGTAGGGGTTAGGGATAAGTGCAGCTTGTAAAGTCAGTAAGGTGAAGCAGCAAAACCAGTCTGTGTTTACATGCGGTAGATGCAGGTCAAGTTGAATGGTCGGATGATGATTGATGCTTTCATCTCTATGGGGAATCTTATGGCGACTAGAACAGAAACGCCTGTGATAGCGGAAGTAGGTGTTAACGGGTCAACTGATAAGGTACAAAAACGAGAGAAGAAGACAAAAACAGTAGAGAAGTGGCGTGTGGAACTCGCTCGATAACGCGCCGAGAAAACACGCTGGTTTTAGCTATTCGATGTTAAGCTTAAGGAAGAAAGGCGTAAAATATGGAACAAAGGCAGTTTTGGGGGCTGGCGTCCATAGGGTTAGACAGGAAGTTGAGGCGTTGAGAGAGGCCGGGAATAGAGGTAGGCTGGTGCTGGAGGGTAGACGTATATCAAGAGAGGTGTTGAATAAGTGCAGATACTGGATAATTACCAGAAGCTGCATACGATTTTTGAACGATGGACGCTTAGATCGCTTAACCTTATTTACTCTAACGCGCAAGATAAACATGACTACTCGGTCCAACTAGAGTCATGCACCCCTTACTTTTCATTCAAACTCAAGCCGATAATTCCGGGGCAACCAAGTGCTTAGTTGAATGCATGGACAGTACGATGAAGCAAGTATGAACCCAACAATCTTACCTTTCAACAGGAACCAGTTTCAGGTATAAAATGGGTACTCGGGGCTCTCACCGACAACATTAAGGCAATGTTCAAATAATGCGCATTATCTGCTCCCGTGATAAAGTTCTTTTTAAAAGGTTAAACGTCTGCAAGGAGATTGTTACGCACACATACGTACATACATAGATACATACATGAATATATACGTGAATACATTAATAAAGCGCTCGAACTGACCGCTTGCCCGAGGCGAGTAACTCTTCATTTGGCCGACTGATGCAAAGGAATTAGCGCCCAAACACTCGTGGGTGATTGATTTTATTTCTCGGTTTGCGATGGTGTGGCGAGTTCATCTGCTGCCTCGAATTCGCACGCATCATTTGTAACCATGGATAAAGTAGCAAGTCAGAGAGCGTGCGTTTGTCGCATGACATGAATTCGTCGATTATCTTGATTTATGATAAAGATTACGGTTTTCAGCGCCTTATTTATAAAGACATTATTAGTCCGGAAATTAAACCGGTTTTTTATCAAAGCTGTAGCCGGAGGAGGCTCGCGCATTAGATGCATAAGCCTGACGCAGCGTGCTGCATGAGCATATTAAGTCCTGACCGTGCTTAATATCCGCACTTCGTCTGTTATTGGCTGCTGCAGATAGCCTGCATCAGTCTGCATAGCATATCGACCTACCAAATATGAAAATGACTGGCTCGTTAATGAATTTATTATGTAGCATTGTAGTCGGGTTTGGCAGGCAATATATCGGTGATACATACACTATATGACAAGTTTACATGGTTATGTAACATACAGAGGATTCGTCATTTTAAGAAATGGTGCATATCATTTATGCAAGAAATATTCCTGGCGTGGTTTATTTATTTTTTTATTGATTTGAACACCTATAAGTAAGTATTTTGGGAATGTTTATATGCCAAACAAGACAAAAACGGAAATTAGTTCATGGCATCTCAGCATTTGGCGTTCCGCTTGGCCGAGGTGAGCGCACGTTAGAGATAAGACCTATGATATTTTGTTACACGTATTTTGGACCTGTAGTAGTAGAGATATCATACGTTAATACTTTTTGTATATCTGGTTATCGTTTGGGTCTCTGATAAAAAATCTTGGTAGGTGTAAATTGCCAGAGCAGTTAAATCTCATTATTCACCTGCAGAGCTAGCACCCTGCAATTTTTCTATGCTCTGATCACCTATCCCTGCTTGTTGGCCCAACGACACAAGCGTTTGAGCAAACAAACATCCAGGCCGATATTCCGGCATGTAAATACATATATACATACGTACGTCCATATGTGCGTCCATACATGCATAAGCACATACATACATAAATACATATATACAAACATACATACTTACATATATTCATACATACACACATATATATATACATTCATACATAGATACATAGATACATAGATACATAGATACATACATACATACATACATACATACATAAATACATACATACATACATACATACATACATACATACATACATACATACATACATACATACATACATACATACATACATACATACATACATACATACATACATACATACATACATACATACATACATACATACATACATACATACATACATACATACATACATACATACATACATACATACATACATACATACATACATACATACATACATACATACATACATACATACATACATACATACATATACATACATACATACACATACATACATACATACATACATACATACATACATACATACATACATACACATACATACATACATACAACAAACATACATACATAATACATACATACATACATAAATACATACATACATTCATACATTCATTCATGCATACATACATACATACATACATACGTACATACATGCATGCATACATACATTTATGCATGCATACATACGCACATGCATTCATGCATGCTTACATATACCTATATGCACACATACAATACATATATACAACATTTACATTCAAGCATACATACATACATGCATAGATACATACATATTTACAGACATACATACATTTATACATGCATACATACATATATGCATACACACTTACAAACATACATACAAAAATAAATTCATGCGTATATCCTTGCAAACATACACATATCAATTTATTCATACACCTATACATTCATGTATGCATTGGTACGTAATATTGCATATATTCCTACATGTTTATACACATATATGTATATATACATACTTAAATATACACATACAGGCATACATATATTGGTATATATAATTATTCATGCATATTTGAGTAGATACATACTTGCATACGTTCATGCATAAATACATACATGAAAACAAACATTTAAATGCTACATAGATTGTACTCGTTTCTACGCACATGCACACACTCATACATGCATCTTTACAAACGTGTTAATTACATGCACGCATACATTAATATATACATACGTGCATTCATACATACATAGATTCATACATATATATGTGCATGCATACATACATACAGACCTACAAAGATACATATATACATGCAAACATGCATACATACATGCATACAAACATACATATATACATATAACGCACATGCATTAATACATACATACATATATACTTACTTACATGCATACATGCTTATCCTTGCAAACATACATACTTTATTCATACATATACATTCATGCATACATGGTACGTAATATAAATATATTCCTGGACATATATCTTCTCAGGTGTCATCGTAAAATCTGCAGTTTATATGGAAAATTGGTAAGGTTTGTACGTTCATCATACATCAAACACAATTTAAACCTACAATTACTCGCTTTTCGAGACCAACCTTTGTATAAAATATTTTTCTCCATAAAGGAAGCACCTAGTCATCTGCACGGTGGTTCAAATTGGTCAACAAAGTGCAATGATGAACTCTACTTCAAACAGCATACATACATGCATACCAAACATACTAACCTGTAACGCACATGCATCTCTGTTGCATACATTGTACTTACTACACTAGACAAACAGGGTGTGCATACATTTGTTGTTTCTTTCTGTACAGATCTTCTCAGGTGTCATCGTAAAATCTGCATTTATATCAAAATCGACTGTGGAAGAAGCACCTTTTTTTCCTTGGAAGCTCCCATGATGCACGGTGCACCATGCAACAAAGTGCAATGTATATCAAATGGCCTCTGATGCTCGTCGGAGTTGCCGAGCCACTTTATAAATGGCACCTGTTTGCAAAGACAATTATATTCTATCAAATCGACTGTGGAAGAAGCACCTTTTTTTCCTTGGAAGCTCCCCATGATCGTGCATCATGCAGCAATGTATAATCATTGGCTTATGCTCGTCGGAGGTATTATTTATAAATGTGTTTGCAATGAACTTTATTCAGCGTCATCATTTTACTGTGGGTAATAACCGATATTTGTATTGTAGTTGTTAAGTGTGGTATGTGTTAACTAACGACTGATCAATACCATTCGACAACTATGAAATATCGACGTCACTGTGGTCATTATCAAGGTAAGTGATAATTTATATTTGTTCTTTGCTAAATCAGAACATGTGAGCAATTGAATATATCTGAAAGCACTCGAAATGAAATATATTATGATTCACGACAGTTACAATGTACAATCCCATTAACGCGCAATCAATAAAAGCAATTTCATCGTTTTTCCTGACGTCGCATATCAATTATGAAGCGGAGTAATCGCCAGTTGGGTAAGGGCCGTAATGGCTCAGTTCATCGGATGGTTGGGCGTTCAGCCTAATAGAATGTGAAACTAATTTGCCGCTTAGATCGACCGAAACGAAGCCTTTAATATACAGTCATTTCAGTGTAATAGTCCCCAAAACGCAATTGTCGCTCCACACAACCAAACCTTTCAGCACCTGTTTTGGAACATAGTAGCGCAACACAAACGAAGGCACACCCTACCTCCCCAGCTAAGATATATATATTAGCACGAACGCGACCTTTAGTGGACAAACCGCCAATCATTCGTAGACTTGGGTCCACGAAAGGATATACTACTATGTCCACATAAAGTCAATGCACTTTTTCGTTCAAAATGTTTACAAATCTATTAGTTTGACCATTTTAATATGATAATCTAGTCTTCATAACGTACAAAGATAAATTTTAGGAATGATTTCTTTGAATTTTGGAAATTACAGCGAAATTAAATTTTAGCAGCTAACCATTCGTTGACATTACCTGATAACCTCAATGTCTTCCTTACAACCATATATACTTTTGCCCAAATGGTCAAAATAATGTTTTAACATAAGCGTAGAATATGTTTATTTGACGTTTTTAAAGATTTGAATTTTTTTATGATATTTATACAAAAAATCTGCATTTTTTCACTTTATCCGTCATTCTACAACTTTAAATAAGTTCGCAAAACGCTGGCATTGGCTCATGATGATCATATCTACAACAAACATTATAATTCTAATCCATGATGACGGAAAATTTAAGTATTCCGCAAATATATATATATATATATGTCCACATAAAGTCAATGCACTTTTTCGTTCAAAATGTTTACAAATCTATTAGTTTGACCATTTTAATATGATAATCTAGTCTTCATAACGTACAAAGATAAATTTTAGGAATGATTTCTTTGAATTTTGGAAATTACAGCGAAATTAAATTTTAGCAGCTAACCATTCGTTGACATTACCTGATAACCTCAATGTCTTCCTTACAACCATATATACTTTTGCCCAAATGGTCAAAATAATGTTTTAACATAAGCGTAGAATATGTTTATTTGACGTTTTTAAAGATTTGAATTTTTTTATGATATTTATACAAAAAACCTGCATTTTTTCACTTTATCCGTCATTCTACAACTTTAAATAAGTTCGCAAAACGCTGGCTTTGGCTCATGATGATCATATATAATTCTAATCCATGATGACGGAAAAGGGAAGTATTCCGCAAAAGATAGATATATATATAGAGATAGAGATAGAGAGAGAGAGATAGAGATAGAGATAGAGAGATAGATAGAGAGAGAGAGAGAGACAGAGATAGATAGAGAGAGAGAGAGATAGAGGTATCTAGAGAGATTTAGAGAGAGATATAGAGAGATAGATAGATAGAGAGATATATCTATAGAGAGATCTAGATATTTTGTCTATCTATATATTTCTCTATCTCTATCAATATATATATATATATATCTATAATATATATAAGTATATATATGGTATATATGTATATATATCTATATATATATATATATATATATATGTATATATATGAATATGTATATCTATATATAAATAAATATATATATCTGCATATATTAGTATATTTATCTACATATATGTATATATGTAAAAATATATATGTTTTCTGAATGCCAATATATGCATATATTAGTATATCTATACATATATGTATATAAATATATATATTTATATGTATGTAAATTGTTATGTATATACATCTACATATATTTATATATATATGCATAGATAGATGTTTTCTGGTTGCAAAAATTTACCTCGTGCTCTCTGTGTCTGATAGCAAAAGAAACTTACTGATTTGTTGTACTCGGCCTCACCTTCACCATCGCGTTATCTTACACGTTGCATTGTTAGAGGGAATGTGAAGTCGACATTGAATTGATATATATATATAAATATATAAATGTATATATATATATATATATATATATATATATATATTATATATATTTATATAGATATGTATTTATATATAAAAATATATATATAAATATATATATATATATATATATATATATATTCATATGCATAAATATATATATATATATTTATGTATATATATACATATATATATATTTATACGCATATATATGTATAAATTTGTATATATATATATATATATTTATATATACATATATATATATATTTTATATATATATATATATATATATATATATATATATATATATATATTTATATATATATATATATATATATATATATATATATATATATATATATATCTATATATATATATATATATATATATAGGAGAATATATATATGTAGGAGCATATATAGTAGCAAGCGTCGTTTGCGAGGGGGCGATAACCACGAGCACTGTACGATGAACTGATGATTAGCATCTACAATCGTATCTGCCTTCTTTGAGTCTAAATGTATTGGTCATGGTTTGTTTTTGCGTTACATAGCCATTATGGCGGAATTATATAATAAAGTTACATGAACAGAAATCCTTCAAATAATGATGGTTGGAGTTAGTGTATGCAACAGGCACAAACAAAGCGGCCAGACAATTACCCTCCTTGCAAGGAATGCGGGAACAGGAGACGACCAAAGTAAGAAATCCCAGTAAATAAATGTCTAGAGAACCTACTGATGCATCAAATGTTTTAGCCACGATCAATCTAACCTTATTATTCCCGCGAAATAAGTGTACACCGAGAAGAACAGGGAGTTGCACATTCTCGTGGGTGCTAATTATTTGTCTTCAGCGCTGGTAGGTGGCGAAGGTAAGATGCATGTCACATTTTATATAGTCGCAGCACATGCTAACATGGCACGTTTTAAGTTGCGCTTTAAATTCAAGTTCCAGCACCAAGCACCCCGGTCTCCGCCACGTGGCCTGTAGAAACTTGTTCATATGCCAGTCGCAATAGGACCTTTGTGAGGGTGAAGCGCAGGCAATAATCCAATATAACTTTCAGAACATCAACACAACGTTCGTAAGCTACTACTGATATATTACTCTGAGCGCCAGTTTCCTCCACGGGCCTACTGGATAGTAGTGAGTGACAACCAAGCCTCGTGCATGCTGAACGGTGTTATCCCGCAAATGAATATGCTCGTTTAAGCTAACTCTAACTCCACAATTTTCGAGTTATAGTTTAACCCCTGTGAGTTAAGCAAGAAAAATATCCATACTGCCTTAGTATTCTACACCACCGTTCTACCTTAAACGAAGGCAGTGATTGCTAACCTACCAGAAAGGTATTTGATGGCAGAATTAACGAAAACAACCCACCATCCGGCTGCTTCTATCATGTTGCGCTATTCTGTAGAACTGCAAAATACCCGATATAACTCAAGTCAGCTTCGAATTAAGTTCCCAATAAAGGTCCCATTTAAATATCAGTATATATGTGGCAAAATTGAAGTTACTCGCCGATCTTGGTAATGTTATTCGCTAGCCGTTGTTGTGACGTGGTACCTTTGCCCCGTCCGACGAGAATAAAGTATTATTGGCAATGGCGCCGCAATACCAAAGTCTAATATTACGATTTCATACAAGCAGATTTCAAATTCGTCCCGATGTTGAATAATAAACCCCTATGATTTAATAAAGTCTCCAAACTTTAAGATCCCTTTGACATTATAGAGTTAGAGCGGCTTCAGGCAAATATTAGAGAGTTAGAGAGGCTTCAGGCAAATATTAACTATACGTCGTATCCGTCTGAATGGTACACTGTAATAGTTTATAGTCATCTTATATTAAAGCCTCGATGGCTAATTTTTTTATGCGTTGTAACATTCTTAAATTGCTTCAGCGACCTACTTCTCGTCCATTTAACTGTGCTTTCTTTTGGCACCAATCATTTCAATGCTAATAGACCTCTCACAGTGGTCCACAGCTAGCCCCAAGCAAATTATTACTTACTTTTAACTGTTTTATTCAGAATTATTCAGTTTGCTCGTGCTGCGCATGCGTTGTCAATAGCAAAGCACATCCATATAAATGATGCTGGAGAGCAAATGACAACAATTATTTCTATGTATGTATATATGTACTATTTATTACATGAGGGTTTTAGGCTCACTTTGTGAATTGATTAAAGCGATATCTCTATGAGGTCTTCATATTTTCTGATTGCTAAAACGCGGCCCGTCTACTAGGTGTCCGGTAGCAAGCCTCCTGACGAAGTAATCATCTCTGTCAGAAGAACAAAGATCACCATATCTGCGGCGGTCCTGACAACGCTCCGATCACTGTTATGTATATTACATTTGACTGCAATGAAAGGCACAACTGCATGGCCCAACATATATCAAACGCGAATACGTGTAAGCAGTAACGACTATGCTGTTATATGACTGATTTTATACATGTGTAATTAATTACCAAACTGCTGTGATAAAATGAACTTTTCCGCAGGTATTAGCAGCAAGTGCCATTTGACACGAATTCATTAAAATGTGCCACCGCCGGACAACGTACAGCTCAGTGGAGCAAGACAGGCTTTCAAACACAAAGTGTGTTACCTTTAATATGAATAACTAACCCCTCGCGTATTTGCCTGTATCCATTACCACAAACGGGGTTTATATATGAGCATTTACGAAAACTCTGGGCTACAGCTCTTTGTTACAGACCATATATAAACGATAACACATCTGCACATAAGCTGGTGTTCATACCTGCACCTAATCACTCTCATGCATAATGATTGAACCTCGTTCATCGTACATTGCTTGTGGTATATATGCTGTTGTAAGTATAAGCCATTATATATCATATGCGATGAGCAATGGAATGCGGGAAGCTATCAGGCAGGTGTACGGATTATGTTTCTTCCATATGTTATATATTGAGTATACAGACGCTTAGCACCATACGATTAATTGTAGCTAATTCCATACTGTAGTAGCCTATGTCGTTGGTTCCTGACATAGTATGAGGCTTTAAGCAGCTTTCGCAGACGCACAAAATATATATGTCACATGATATAGGTAATAAGGGTTTGCTTGCTCATTTTGGATCTTAAGAGCTGGCTCTTCTCCATACCAAAATGTACTGCTGCCTACGTAGCTGTAGTTATCATATACTTATTACAGCGGATTTGCACTTACGATAGGGACCAATGATTGGCTAATGACATGGCTGAGTTCACCGCAAATTACTCATGCCTATCCTGCTAATGCCTTGTATCACCACGGAGTAGTAGTATCATTATAATGAGTTTACTTGAGGAGGTACATTCGTGTCTTTTTGCCCAATTCACATCAATCATCAACCGATTCAAAAGACATATGATATTGCAGGGTTAATATATAACTATGACAAAAATGTGCTTGACAAAAGCATGGGGATAACAACTCAAATTACGCAGAATTAAACGATAGTATTGTTGGATTATGATTTATAACCTGACGGGAAAATTGGCTCTCTGCCATGTTGAGAAATTCACAATGAAAGGCTCTCGATAACATGGCCCAGGATTTCTTAGGTAAGTTCAGATTCCAGAAACACATGAACACATGCTGTCGTTTTGCGGATTGTGCACTGAACGAGTGCACAAAAACAACAGGAGGTGTAAGCATGGGAAACAAGATATTGTTTGGGTACATTTCTGAAGAATATTTTTAATTTTGCGAATGTCAAACAACAGAAATGGCATTGGGGATTGTTTTTGATGATGACTTGGCACGTCGTTACATATTGTTTATCTTGAAAAAAACCAACGATTTGTTTTATTGATATTGTCTTTTTCATAACAGATGCATTGATATCAGATCTTACAATAAACTGAAACCGGTCCACAAACCGTCGAATCTGATCTGTTTAGGCCAGAATTTGATAAATATGCATCAATAGCTATTTGAAGTGAAAACATAATTTTTACATTGTAATAGTCCATGCAATTGGCTGAAAATAAACAGTAATCGTGGTGTTAATCGCAGGTGCACGTGATTAATGTAGAGAGAGTATTATCCAGAAACTGATATAGTGTCAAATACCGTGTCAAGGAAGCATTTTAACTGTTTTGCGGAATGCGGCCTTTAAAGAGCTTATCGCACGGTTACAGGTACTTCGCTGAAAACAATTCATAATGTGATCATTAAACTGAAACCAGTCCACAAACCGTCGAATCCCATCTGTTTAGGCCAGAATTTGATAAAATACCAGTTCAAAGTAGCGCGCTCGACGAATCACTACTATGCAACCAATTGGAATAGGGCTATTTTCTAGGGAGGTAATGACTCGAGAAATCTCCACACTGCATACATAATCTTTCACCTCTGCCATTGGTTGAGAGTAGGTACATAGACAACTGAAACATGATGTAGTGATGAGAATATTAGTGTATGTCGTTTGTGAAAGCGTAGTATATGACAAGTATGTCTTTATTTGCTTTTTTGGTTCGAATCTTAAGAAACAAATTTTCCTGCCGGAGCAACGATGGTCTGCAAATGATCTGTGTCATATCATGTATCTACGTTGCTATTCATGAGCGATTAAATCGCGAAACTACCATCAGCGTTTGTGCGAGAAAGCGAAACATTTCGATTAAGATGCAGTTCAACTATTGTGAAAATTGAAGCTTGCGGCAATATATGTTACATTAATACAGTGTTGACGCCGTTTAAAGTGAACGATCATGCAACTGTGCACGCTTCGCTTCAACGATTTGTTGTTTTATGGACCAAATAGACTGCAATGCATGCACATGGTCCTGATCTAAGTGGTTCCGTATCAACTGGATATGTATTCAGCCTGTGGCAGCAAACTGGTTGGTAGACGTCAGATAAAGCTTAACTATCGCTGCTGTGATTTGTTCTCGTATCTGAACATATCAGTGACATTTATTGGCAATTTATATCATTAACATTTGCTCCATAACCTGATCATTATGATACCCTGCCGCCAAAGGTTGATTAAAAGACAGAGTCGCCTATGAGCTATATCATTGTCGCTATAAATCTATGGAACTAAAGGCTTCCATATGTCGGTTGCTTCTCACGTACAGCCAAATAATGAATGACTCGTACATATACACTTGCGCAGCGATTTCGTGTCATATCAATTATTTGTTGGGATGTAAATAAATCTGTATGATTTGATATGTTGATTGATGTTAAATGACCCAGCATCACCCGAATCCAAAGGAATGGAATGTCTAATCTTGCATCGCTGTCCATCAATAATAGCTCCGCATGTATATCCGCTATCATTTGCAGAATGGCGTAGCTAATGATGAATAGACCCAGCCCAAATGATACATGAAACTACTCACCCGGTTTCTAGATATTAAATATTTAATTGTATACAGACATACCATCGGCACAAATGAATTCAATGCACTTAAGAGAAGTGCCGAACAGCAGAATTTTCATTAAATACTCGCAAAGAACACGATGGATCAGATCGAATGCCATTACTTTTGTGGGTTCACGTGCTGTCGAAAATAGTATTCGATGCTTGTTCCATATTCAATAAGCTACCTTGCGGATATAATCGCTTTTGAAATAATGTACAATCACAATGGCACGTGCTAGCAAAGCATGCTTTCAACGATGCATTACATGTTTGCAAAATGTATACTGTAAACGACTACCTCATGTGTATCGCCGACGATTACTTCGGTTTTTATACTGATGATAGGTGCACACTGCTATCAATATATAATGACATAATACCAGATATATTCACAGAGACGCAGTCGTACATAGGCTGCTCATTACAAAGTAATGGGTGTTTGACAAATGTATCATCACACTACAGCAGTGGCATGGATTCTTTTTGCAACAGCGTGTCAGTATGTAGTATGGAGTATAGTTATCTTTGTATATCTATGAGCTACGTAAAACAAACCGTGCTTAACCTCCACGCGCCGTTATTAACGAGTGGCAAGTGATTAAACATAGGACTATAATCGCGATAACAACACTGTACCCCTCATGCCATATATTTGTGTCCCTCATATCTACCCATCCTAAACTGTTCATGATAAAGCCTTTTATTAAATGATGAAGGCAAAGTCTACAATGCGCATATGCAGAGGCAATCGAATGGGGATATGTTTGCTTGAGGCACAACTCGATGGCCTCGCAGTTGTGAAATACTGCCATTGCATTACGATGGATCTTCGTTTTTGTATCTTTGCCTTTAAACGTTGCCGAGGCTGTTTAAATTGCACAAAACCGTTGCTGCTATTGCCTTTGCAACACAAAAGGGTCAATTATTAGGCAAGTGAAGATCTATATTATCGTGAGTGTCAACTAACTGCGACTCAGTTGAGAATGAACCACAGCTGGCATAATGTATCCACTGCAATAATATCGCTTGATTACAACGACGTTTAATTGCAGCTGATGCGACTCTATCTGTACATGATATGCCGCTTCACAAGGCTATGTTATGCACATGTATTTGTCTCTTTGTTATGCTTTTCGTTTTAATCCAGCGTTTAGACAAGGCGCCGTTGGTAATCATTCGAATATTTCAATTCAATGTTTTGGAATAACGATATACAATTGAAAACCACAACACATTCTATTGTTACAATTTTTGGAAATATGTTTCTGTTCGTTCGCTAGCCTTTGTGCGCGATTCTTCATATTATAGTTCAAAACTGATTTGCTAAGTTTCCTCATCCAACGTAGTCCTGATAAGGGACAAAGGACCGTCGTGGTTGTTAAAGCTGAAAACATAATGCATATATGTCATGAAATATCTAATCACAAGCAAAAGATCTACTTAACATAGTAATGTTCGAGTAAATATCCATAGAAAGCTTATCCTAACAACACATATAGGATCATCGAAGCATAAAAGCCACCTGTAGTATCAACTAAAATCATCATATAGTTATGCGTGTCAGAGGGCAAGCAGATATCAATATATCATCAAGACCTCACAGGCACAAATGATGTACACTTATCTGTTTGTGCATTAGTTGCAATGGGACGACACTGGAATCTGTCTGAGTATTCGATAATATTAACATGGACTACAGAAGCATACATATTATGTTTAAAAATAGATTGAACATTATTTAATTGATTGATTGCGGTCGTTCCACTACTCGATTGACACGCACATGACACAAGCTACATAATTTATTCTTGTAAGAATGCGCAACGAATGTCAAATGTACTTCAAGCGTACAGTTTTGCAATTTTGCAATCAAACATTGCGAACTGAAGTTATGCATGCTTATTTCACTTTCTACTTCATTGCTATAAAGATCCATCCAATGAAGTGAAATTCAGAACTTTCAATGCCTTTTGTGACTTCTCGTTCGTAATGTTTTAGGTGGTTGCTTAGCTGCTCGTTTGTTCGTGTATAGCTCTCTTTATCGATTAAATAAGTTGCTTGAGTAAGTATGGCCTCTCTGAATACCAATACTTTAACCTGAGCTAATTTGTTGGTTTTTTGCATAATTTCTGTGCAAAAAAACATTTGACGATTAATTAACGAGTAAGAGCTAACCTCTAAGCAGTAAAAATGTATTTGCGACATTTAGTAATTTGTTACTCAGACTGGCATGTGCCGACAGACTTTGGGTACGCTGGCTTGATGTAATTTCGACAGTGGTTCAATGAAATTGTTTAAGCCATTTATTCGTACCATGATATAAATCGTCTGCCAAAATACTCCATAACAGAGTCAATATTATGACGATGGAAAAGACGGTTGCATATGACTACCATGTGGTAATATCCGCAGCAGACAGTGGTGGTGACTAACTATGGTGGCACATCAGGTCATGCTGGGTCGAGCCAGTGTGGAATGGACCACGACCACTGTTGGTAAGTGTATGTGCGTGAAGATATGCACATTTCAACCAGTTCCAATCATGCCACATTTATTTAGACGTATACCATAGAATCCAACATGGATTAGAACCTTCCAGCGGAAATAATTGGCACTGCTTCCATATGGTAGGGTGCGCTGCAGTCCTTTAATCTTGCATGGAAGTTATGGTATGTACTAATTTTATTAAGAATAAGTTGCTCCCTTCGTCTTTGTGACTGTTTTATGTATTTGTGGTATACGGTTTTATATGAAACATGAAACAGTGATTGCATCGTATCGCTTGCATTGTTGATGTGGAACCAAACCTACACAGATTTAGTACACATATCAGGCCCGTAGCCTGGATTTTGAATAGGGGGGTTCTTTTCCCCTCAATTGTGGACCTTTCTCCGGTACGTTTACGCGCGTCTTGGATGTGCAAAGCTTTGTAATTGGTCAGAAACTGTTATACGCAGCAACACAAATGCGCTAGAGTAAGGCGGACCTTTCTGGGCAAAGTGGGCGGTTCGTTCGAACCCCTCGAACCCCCCTGGCTACGGGCCTTCATATGCATATAAATAGCGCATTACATCCCCCACCCACCCCTCCCGCCTTTAATTACTGTATTGTTGTTTCCGCTGTTTGTCACGAAGGCAACCAATTATGGAGTGATACTGACAATAGACGCATATACAGTTTATGATAAATCAAAAGTACACCTGAGATACCGAATCAGTTAGTTGCTATTGGACTGAACAAATGCACAATTCTTCAAGACTGAATTCCCCGACCATTATGTATAGTAAACCATTATGTTACTCACTTGCAGCTGAAGACTTAAAAGGCGCGCCAATCGATCAATACGTGGAGGCATCCCACCGAATTGTTGACCATTCGAGGTTCATTTTATACCCGCACTATGAAACAATCAGATGCCATCATCTTCGGTTATGTGCCATTGTGCATTAGGGCATATATCATCTTGAATATAATAACCCACATTGACATAGCGTCTAGTGTAGCTTTTTGCACAAGGTTTATTTATGTTTTACTACCGCATATTTTCCACGGTCTGACCACGGTTTTTATCTGAACCTTTCGCATTAAACCGTATCAACATGTTGCGTAATTTAAAGTATCAGAGATGAACATGAAAAGTTATTCTATCACATTGTCACACTGGGGGTAGTCGAGTTAGCGTTTGCAGAGATCGAGGCAATAACAGTGAGGTCAATAAGCAAACTTAGGGTGTTTATGCTCCCATAATGTTCTTTAGAAGTATTCATACGGCTAATTTTCGTATTCCATGGGTTTGATCCGGACATGTGGATGTCTAAAAGAGGGGTGTACATAAAAGATATAGTACTACAGTTGATGATGACTGATTGAAATGTTTAGCATAGAAATGAGCATACATACATGAAGGCACCAATGGAATATTGCAGAAATTAATATTGCATTCCCAAATGATAAGCCCATCTTGCTCGTCATCACATATTAGCTTTTCACTGGCCTTTTAATTGCTCATTTCGTGCAGGCAATGTTATCGACTAATAGACACTTGGGACCTAACGGTTATTTCTAATCAGCCAACCGATGGTTATGTACAAGTGCAAAATGATTTGTTAGCTAACATATGGAATGTGACTGGCATGCCGCGAACTGGCTAAGAGCTAAACTGCACAAAATGACAAGGTTAATTCACCATCTTCTCCAAATTGGTGTTGGTGGTTTCAGCTGTGTCGTAGCTCACATAAATGACCAAGAGGGAACCAAACAAGCAGGTTATTTCTAATTTCCCTTGAGTCGGGCTGGTGAAGGGTTAATGTGTTATCGAGATTAATGCCAGTGTTTATTATTGCGCTGGGTTCCTTAAGTCACAAATATTGTTTAGCAAAGGCTCGGATATCAAACTCAAGAAGAAAGCATGCATCATCTGTCAGCTTATACGACATTTGCCTTTTAGCTGCGCTAATGTATTGCATTCATTATATCCATTTTTACCTCGAGATAACAGGTGTTTTTATGGTTTGTGGAGAGAACCAATATTTGGCAAGGAGAACGCTCTATGCAGTTGTTTGAGGGTTCCTTTTGAGGCAGCTATTAGTTGAGGTTTAATATGCGCTAGTTCCATGATTACAGACTAATTCATGTACCTTCTTTTTATAATCACATAGTCACCAACAAAATCGAATGTGCACGCTTATAGCAACTGTACGGTGATTATTTTACCGCCGTGATTGAATCAAATGCTTCAAATCGATCCCTGGCAATTGTACGAAGCTGAAAACGATCTAAAGGTCCAAATTAAGAGAATGCGCTTGAGGGGTCGACCAACCATGTGCCCGTTTTCTGAAAAAGTCAAGGTTACAATGCTCGGTTTGTTGCGTTCTTATTAAACAAAATAACGTTGACTGATATAATAATTGAACGTTGTTAATAACATCCTAGCCAACGATGGGGCAAATGTGTTCGCCTTTCAACGACGAATAGGTGGGACCACTAAACATGGATTATGATGACGTCAGTATGTGGTTTTCAATCCACATACTGCAATTGGAGCAGCACATGAAATGAATAATGTTTCTCCGCGTCAGTCTATATCAGCAATCTCGACTCTCCACTCACTGCTCTTGTGCAATTTTAAAGCTTCATCTACTTTGTCTTCATCTTTTGAGCTTACATTTATTGCAATGTACCGATCATTGCACAAGCAAAAACATTTAATAACCGCGAATAAATTGTCCCAAATTGACATCATCATAAGCACGTTGCTATAAACGCAGGGCAGCGAGTCTAAAACATCATCCTGTCGCGACGACCATTTGATTGCGACGTCAACCAGTGGCACAAACGATCAGACAATATCCATTATTCTCGGTATAAGAGAGTTGCTGGTTGAAATTGGACATCTACGATTGTTGTGCCGCGTTAACCAGTCAAATCTTCGGGGGAAATATAAATACAGAAAAATTTACGATGGTACTAACGTTCCACTCTTGTACACGATATGTTTATTGTATCTTAACGTGATATAACGTTGTAATCGTTGCTTAAGGGCGGGCATGATCCTATAGCAATATTATAGCTGCTAACCAAAGAATATTTAGTATGGTAAAACATTCAAACTATGTGCCCCGATGAGACAATTGAACATTGAATAGCTAAAGTTGTGCGCAGTGTAAAATAGAGGCTGTGAAGAATCACCATGGCTACCGACGGTTGGTATTTATGGCCGGCCTGTAATATTTACCACTGAAGATGCACACATACCACGGATAATTGCAAAATTGCTCAAGCAAAGCCGACAACGCATAACGCTCAGATACATGAAGCACCTAAAGAGGAGATGTGTTTGAAGACGTTGATTATTTGTGTAGATACGTTGGTATATACAGGGACCTAAGTGGGTCTGCTTAGAGCTAGATAGTTATATTCGGGTATGTTAATAGGTCGTGCGTACGTTCATATACATACCTTGCTACTTTTAGTTTGCTCCGGGTTAACGTAGTTATGCTCGAATTTCTTGCGTTGTCCCAAATCGTCTAACAGACCGTCTGAACATAGGCGGCGCATGTAAAATTCCAGCCACCGATTGGAAAATGCTCAGCACCGGGTCTAGAAGCATTGAAATGAAAAATATAGCAGCACGGCTAACTGTTTGCCATCTACATTTGTTATGCTCGAAACTGGGCGTTCGCCTGACCACTGTATTTATATAACAATAAGGATACGTCTTTCGCCTGAGCTGATCGTCTTATTAATTATAGGGGTGGTGTATCATCACTGATGATCAAGAGTAGAGCAGCAGTCGCGCAGCTATCTACGCATTACTTTGTTGTAGAACCAGACGTCAATGGAGGACACTCAATCAATCACTCATGACAGTTGCAAAGAAAGCAGTGACCAGGAAGCTATCCCGACAGGGGCTAGTTCCAATTTGAAGAAGTCACAGCATCAAACCGGTCGTAGCAACATAGCTATCTGACCGTTGGTATTTGCAAGAAAAGTGTCAATAGCTCGTCAATCTAGCCGTTTGGAATAAGTGACAAGGTATTTTGGACATAACTGTCGACTTCAACATAGCAAAGCTCCTAGCCACATTGATGTTTCTATGAACACTCATATCATTGAGCTCATATTATGAAAATAATGTAGGTATGATCTGGTCGTAATGAAACAGTGTTAAGAAAGGATAGCGATTTAGCAGTTGGAGAATAATCATTATCAAATGAGATTAGGTAATTAAGCAGGGGTGGTGCTACTTAACCTACGGACAAGGAATAACAGTCTGACATTTCAATATTGATCAAACTATTTAGGTTTGCTACTTCTACTGATTATGATTTGCAGGATATGAGTGAAACGTAGGGACTCGTATGAGAATCCGGTTTATATTACGCATCAATGTCATTAAATGGGCTACTAGTTGATTTGGTAACGGACATTGCCATGCATGCATTAGCCCATATACACCCGATGTCAAGTAATATGTTACGATGGTGTCACACATCCGGACAAAGCGGTCATTATAATCATATCGCAGGATAACATATCCTGATCACCAACAAATCATTTAAGAATGGCTGAATGATAGCGACAGTGGTGGAGTTTCTCAATTATAAACAGGGACCCAGACGCATTTATTCTTTCCTGTTTCATGCATTGTGCTTCTCCAAATTACAATGGAGGCGATAGCTGAAACTCCAACTATAAAAGCTTGGATTTACTTGACAATTATCTCCAAATCATGCATTCTATCATCGTTTGCAATTACGTTAAAACTAAGATAGCTAATGTGACGTTTTTATAGGCCCAGAGCTCAAACTACACTAGGAAAAACACTCAAAAACACAACTCAAATAATAAGGGGGCAGTTTATGAGGCATGCTTTTGAATAACTGATGAGGTATTTGCAACTCCAAATGGACCTTTTTCCCGGATTTGCAAAACAGAGGAGTGAAATAATGGTTGGATACCATCCCCTATTCAAATGACTACACGAAGCATTATCCGTATTACATATCCATTAACCTGGCTCACCTTCCACCAATTCTTGTCGGACCAATTCGATAGGGATGCACCATGCCCGATCTAGTTATCAAAAGTTTACCACGATCTCAGCCATTGTATGCAGCAGTCCGCAATCCATTATAGCGATATTTAACTCAAACAGCCGTTTTTAACGAGTGGCACAGAAAACTGCCGGACCGATCATTAAACAGTTCTTGTCGTTCCGTGTATCTGTGTCCCTTTGTTCATTTTGATCATCTACATTGTTAGAGAATTTAATTGATGCCGATGCAACAGTTGCCTAAGAGGCGAGTTTACTTTAACTAGCAAAAGGCGTCAAATATGAATTTCCATGTTATTTTGATGCCAATGCTCCTCAGTTCTGCAATAAATATGATTTCCATAGGCTCTCAACAGCACTAGCTCTCGATATAAGGCTTTTGATAACCTAATTAATTTTGATTGATAAATTTGCGGTATAAACATATATTACTTATTTGAAATGGTTTGAAGGAAAATATCGCTAAACACTCCATTTGAGTCTATTGGATAGTGTCTGTTGTTTTCCATATCGGATTGATATAGAGATTATTTCCTTCATCTTGTCTAATCCTATTCAGTAGCAATGTGCCAGCCTGTTTATAATCGATGAAATGAATGCATGTCCAAGTTGAGACCACATATAAAATCAATTGATATGATAATGTTGTTATGCTGTTCGCAAGTTTAGCAGATGAAACAATGCTATTCATGTTATATCAAGATTGGCACCTTTTTTACACAAGGATATCACCATGACACTGGCATCAACAAATTATTTCGAATAACAATAGCAAATTATAATTTGACCAGATAACAGTGTGCTTAAAAGACCGATGCTTAGTTGCAGTCGTTACACAACTGAATTGAACTGGGTCAATGATTGCATCCGAAACAATCAATAAACAATGTCCAAAGGATTTGATACCATTTGTACAGAAGTTCTTTGTGTTTTGCAACTTAAAACTGCATTAACCTCTACTTATTCTGGTATATTATGTGTATACTAAATTTTATAGTTGAATTATAAGGTCTTGTCTGCGTTTAAGACGTAAGTGGTTCCACTTTGCTTATGTCCCAAGAGCCTACGTCAGGACAAGGCTCAAATCTAATGCAACCAAAGATTCATAACACATATTATTCGCTCTATATATCATGCTGCTTTACCAGTCAACACCGAGGTTAGGACCAGGAATGAACAGTTTGGCGCGCTACCATGACGCTGGCTTGCTATATGCAGACTATGTTTACTGGGATGCAATTGATGATATCATTATTTAATTAAATGTATATCTACTATGAATATATCAGTTTTTTCAAACACGCTTAATAACTATTATGCTCAGTGTACATATTTACTACAACATCTACAATCGCTTAATCCATCATGATGCATAGACGAAATAGGAAACGGATCGTAGGAGAATATCACATAGTCCAGTCAGAGACGACGTATTCAACCATCCGAGAAATACGGCGTCTGATTGGGGCATCCCTACTCGTGGATGCTGCATCAGACCAGCCAACGATCCATCCCCAGAAACTGGCGCGTAATATTGCACATCCTATGCGCCATGCGATCTTTCGTCGTACTAAACCTTATCTGATCACATGTGTTTTTCACCACAAAATTTTTAATTTTACATTTGCATGCAATCCCTACAGCTAAACAAGATCACATTACAGATAACCTCATAAAGTAATGACTTGATGATGATTTTACCGCATCAGATATTAACACGATTTGCGCTCGACCTAGTGATACTATCTGGGATTCTATTTGCCACATTGACACATATCTCCAAGGTTAAAAAAGTGCATGCAGTGTGTTCCAGCACTCGTTGCAATTGTTGTTAGATTAATTACTTTTGAGATAGCAGGGCTCTCCGACTGTTGCGATATGTGTCATAAGAACAACCCAGACTGTGCTCCCGCGTCCTAACGCTTAAACACCGCGCAGATGTGTGACGGCACACATATTTATGATACTAATATTTCCTCTCGTTGTATAACTATCTTATAGCTAGAAATACCACGCAGGCCATATCCTATATGCTGGTATTACTGGCATATTAACACAGGATATATTTGTTTATACTGATATTGCTCGGTCAGTTCCGGTGCTTGCAACAGTATTAACAACTAGATACTTTGGACGAAAGATCATTGTCAAATGCGTCCATATTATCGTATGAAAGGCTATCCATGCGAGTGTGTCGCTTATTCAATGTATAGTTTCAATGTCATGGACACTGTGGCCTAGGTTGACTTGTTAAATGAAATACGTGATATGCATGTTGTACCATGGAACTGGCTTAGGGCTATACTTGTCTCGATTGGCAAGATTGATTTGCAATTTCCTCCTGATTTTAGTTGGTGATTTCAACAGTGTCGTCGATTACATATATCGCCGAGAGGACCACTCCGGCAGGTTATTTCTATTTTCCTTTGAGGCCGGCTGGTTATGGGGAAAGATTAATGCGAGCTTTCAGATTGGCGCTAGGCACAACACACGACAAATACTGATTAACAAAGGACTGGATAATCTTTAAGTGTGGACGACATCATGCACACTGGCAGTCGCTACAGGAAACAATGCGTATATAATATACCCACCATAATACTTGCCTTGAGTGACCAGGCATTCTTAGGATTGCTGACAATCACCCCATGTGTGTAAGGGGGACGACGTATCCAGCTGTTTAAATGGCCCTTTATTAAGAAGGACACGTACTGAAACCATGATTACTGACAAGTTACTGGTACCTTCCTTGTATTAGTTACATCGTTACAATCACTCAAATACTAAGTTCACAGATGCTTGGCGCTAAATTAATCATCAGATTTAATCAAACGCTATTATATAAACAGAGCACTGGGTTGAGGCATACATGGCAAGTTATGAGCTATTAGATATGGTTGCTTAGAAATAATCATCATCAAGTCATTACTTTATGAGGTTATCTGTAATGTGATCTTGTTTAGCTGTAGGGATTGCATGCAAATGTAAAATTAAAAATTTTATGGTGAAAAACACATGTGATCAGATAAGGTTTAGTACGACGAAAGATGAAGACCTAGAACCTGGATTAGCGTACCTGGGTTTAAATGCTTTCTTACAATCGATTAAACACACTGAAAAGAAACATAATATTCCCGCTAATGCAACATTAATGGTACCTATTTGATATAAAACCCGAGTTCGTGCGCTAAAAACCACATTACATGGATACCACAAAAACGATAATGGATTGCCACGATCGGTTTTCGCCGAAAACCACGTTGCCTTGCCTCTTTGACCGATTGCATTTATCAATGGTAATACAAGTAATTTTTATTGTAAATCGCCTAATTGACAGATTGCATTTGTCAATGGTAATACAATCTGTTTCGTGAACAAACTAAAATTTACCACTGTTAGTTTCAGTGCTTAGCTGCATCCTCATGTCAAACTTAGTTATATCAACTACTCACCCAACGCCAATAGTTGATTTTACTATTATTGTGCTTGTGCTTTATTCTGTGACTTAGTAGGCCCAGATATGCACCTCCGATCAGATGGCAGTTCGATCACATCTACAACCATGATAGCACCCCATGTTTTGCGTATGCCGAGAGCTCATCCACATAGTCTGGTTAGCTAACAGGTTGAGCATGGTACATGTCGCGAGGTTATGTGATGGTTACAGATCACCAACATCCAAGGTTTTTGCCATTTCATCGTATATCAAGTGCCTGTCTTTCGAGATTCGTATTAGCAAGAGTTTTTTTATGCAAATATGATGCCTACGATTTCGTATTCACGCAGTTATATTGACAAAGTGATCACCTCTGCACTTCTGTTTGCATTCCCAATTTTATACCTTTTTTGTTTACTTCCTAACCGCAAACCTAAAATTACGTTGCATTTAGCCTCAGCGCTGTGTCGTTACACCGCAACCAAGCAGTGCAGATCATGTGATTAATTAAACGACAAGCATTAACGATCAAACGCATTAAGACAAAACAAGATACTATTGTGAGGTTTGCAAAATTTGCAATATTTGCAATATTTGCCAAAATCTTACTATATACCTTCCTACCTCATGCTGTTAAGAGTTAAGACAGTCAATTTGGAAGAACATCTTTGTTCAAACCGACTGAACATAGGCCACTTAAACTTAGTGTTCAGCAAATATATATTCCATTCACCAAGGGGAATAATATACATGTAACTA
>CM067347.1:62700656-62713156 GCA_034190875.2 Urechis unicinctus | reverse complement strand
TATATGTCCCTATCAGAGATGTAACGTATGCAGATTTTAATGTCGAACAGATGGCAACGTCTTAAGTGTCCTGACACAGAAAAAACAAAACAAGAACGGTCCACAAGATGCTGTCACGACAGAGGGCATGCAAGGTTCGAGCAGAACTTTTAAAGAGTGGACAAGGAGTTTTAAAAAGAATATAAAGTGAGTGATTTGTTGAGAGTTGCAAGCGAGATGGTCGCCATGGCATATGCATAAACATTTGTATGTGTGATTTCAGTGCTCGCAGCGAAACAGTCACGGGGATCACTTGGGTGATCGATTATTGGGATTAACGTCAACCTGACAACGTAGCAAATACATTCACTTCACATATCGGAAAGATTAACTTTATACGTAGCCAGTTGTGATACCTGTTGAGCGTGCATGAATGAATAAATCTATAAACGCGCGAGCCCCGATGATCAGCAGGTAATCTGGGGAATGTGGATCTTACCACTTCCGCGTTTATTATACGATGCAAAATACAAGGTGATATAAGTAATGTGCAAGTGTGTTGATATGAAGATGTTTGGAAGACAATATTATGCAAACATACTGTATCTTTATCATATGTGACATTAAAGTATCTATAGCACCATTCAAGAGAAAACGGATGCATTAAAGCTCATGTTCGACTATGCCCCGACGCATCAAATATTGGTTTCTCAATGAAAATCATGTTTTATAGCGTATAGTGAATCTAAAGTATAAAACCAGCCCTAATGCATTTTATGAAGGTCATTGATGATTATGATATATGGGTAACTATACGTGTTTCTGAAAACGGATTATTCGTGTTTGTCATGAATTTCTTTGCAAAATCAAGTATTTGCTAACTGTGGTAATACACGGTTGTGTAAATGTCATAGCTTCTGACTTGACAACACTTAGACACAATGATAACAGACCGTATGATGCCGATCACAAATGCATTGCTTAGATATTTCAACCATTATGCTTAGTTTATAGTCATTAATTAGCCTCTATCCATGTACATGTCAAGTTCAGTCCCAAACACAGTAAATACTCTAACTGTATCTATTTCAATGTAGTCGACAGATAAAGCGCACATAAATTGGGCATCTCTTTAAAATGGCTGCTGTTTAATTGTCATTCACAATACTGAGTCAAAAACAAATAAAAGACATTTAGAGCAATCATTTATTCGAAAATGGCATTTGCTATTGGTAATCGATGAATTATTCCTCAGAAGCCAGGATTTATCACCCTTACTTAGGACGATAATTAATTTTCCTATATATTTGAACAATGTTTCATTAATTTCATTATTAATGGACATTCCATATTAATGAAAGTACAGGCAAACAGATTATGCTAGGTATCAATAAATAGAACTCGATATTCGTGAAGATAGTCCATTTGGATATTTCCAGTGGCTATTGTGCCAAAGTACATTTAATGTGCAGTATACCGATGCGCTCTAAGAAAGAACAATCCATGCTCTCAGAAAGTTATTTAAAAATATATAGGGTGGGGATTGTGGTCTGTCAAGCTTTTGCACGAAGCACAGTAATTTTGTATTCATACATCTTGACTAAATAAGAACAGGATAAGGAAATTGAAAAGACTGTTTACCTTACTACGCCTTTCTACTACGGCATTGATGGCAGGGTGATAGTTGAGGGTCATTTCGCCCCCGGTTGGTTCGCCCCCGGGGACAGTTCGGCCTCGCGTGGGACGATACGCCCCCCGGGTCAGTTCGCCCCCGGATCAGTTCGCCCCCGGGTCAGTCCGCCCTCGTTTTACAGAAACGAAAGCAAAGATAGCTACATATTTCATTTAATAAAGGAACAGTATTAATGAATTTATATGTCTTGATATGAAATAAATTTAAAGCATAATGTCTACCATCAAGAGAAACCATATATTGCACCGTCGTCCCTGGAAAGAGTGCTGTAAGGGCGTTTGGACTCAGCGGCATGGGCATATGGCCGGGTCGTCGTCTAGGGACAATATGCCCCTCACACATGCATACATAACTCAATACGCGCACACACCAGTCGTACTTGAATGGAAACCAGGCGGGCTTCTTCGTGGAGGATGGTGAGCAGCTTGTAGAAGTTTATTTGGCAACGTCCAGCCCCTGAGTTCAGCCTGGTCTGCCATCCTTCGTCGGTCTGGCTCACTCTTGTGTTGCAAGTTCGGTGCTGCCAACGGCTTAATCCCTCGCACTCAAAAGCTTGCTTCCTCCTTCTGACTTAGTGATTACGTGTATAAGGTAAATAATGATAATAAATATGATGCTAATGTTTGTCGTGATAACGATGATGATGCTGATGATTACGTCACGATGATTCGTGCTGTGCTGTATAATTTATGACATGTTGTGTTTATTTATACACAGCGGTATATCATTATATACCGAAAGCATTTCAAATGTACATGCAAATTGCGGTAGGTTTCTTGTATTTATGAGCATGAACCGGGTCGTTGTAAATTAATGAAGCAACGAAATTGATGTAACAGGGCGCTTACACCATGGCCAAGACGTTGCCTAGGCGGAGACAAAAGTACCAGGTAAAACTACATAAGTTGAATCTAAAATGACACAAAGGGCTCAAATGGGTAACAAATATCGTGATTGCTTCATTTGCTAGGGTCTTACTTGGAGCATAGGAGACTGAAAGTGTACCATTAAAGGACATGACTGCCGGATACATAACGGCAATGACCACCGTATAACATAACTAGCTAAAACTGCGTGACAGAGACGTATTACTATCTCCATTAAAGTTTTGAATCGAGGCGATAATCCTTATCATCAAGGAAGTGGGCATTCCATTCACAATGAAGATCCCTGCCAACGTTGCCCTATATATGCAACTCATCATAAGCGATATCTCGTGTATTAATACTTTGAATTTGTTGTTGTATTTTAGAAAAGTCCAAAGCCAAATTTATATTCTCTAATATTTAGGAACAAATGAATTGACCGTTGTTCACGCTAACATCACCTGAAAGGGATAACAAAGACAAAATGTCTTTGTTTGTCCTAAGCAAGCACAGTCGAGCATGCTAAACAAAAATTTTTCACTGGAAAAAATTAGCAAAATGATCGCAAATGCTCTCATCTTGCAGGTGCGTTGATTCATTCAGAGCTCCGATATATATATATATATATATATATATATATATATATATATATATATATATATATATATATATATATATATATATATTTATATACATATATATATATATATATATATATATATATATATATATACATATATATGCATATATACATAATTATATATATAAATATATTTATATACTATATTATATTTACATGCATATATATATATATATATGTATATCAAAATAGCATAGCATATATATATGCAAATGTTTAAAATATATGTATAAATAAATATATATAGATAAATAAATATATATATATATATAAATATATGAATATACATACGCATATATTCATATATTTGTATATATATATATATATTATACATATCTATCAATATACATATATGTATATATATGTAGATATATATATATATAGATGTACATATATATATATGTACATAGATATATATTTATATATATATTTCTATATATACATACAAATATATATACTTATGTATGTATATATATGTGTATATATGTATATATATGTAAATATGAATATATATATGTGTGTATATATATATATATATATATATCTATATATATATATATAGATATATATTTATATATATGGATATATATTTTATGTTTATATATGTATATATATACATATATATAAATATATATATAACATATTTATAAATATATTTATAAACATTTACATATATATATATACATATTTTATGAATGTATATTCATATCCATATGCATACATATTTATATATATTTATATTAATATATAAACATATATATATATGTGCTTGTTTCGATATATATATATATATATACATATATATTCATATAAATTAAGTGTAATACATATATATATATATATATTTAAATATATATATGTATATATATATATTTAAATATATATATATGTTTATATATATATATTTAAATATATATATATATATGTATACATATATATTTATATATATATCTATCGATATATATATATATATATATATATATATATATATATATATATATATATATATATATTCATATCTATTTTTTCGTGAAGGCAATAACAGTGTCAATATACGAAACCCACGCCATGCTTTATAAGATAGCTGCCAAGATCATGGATGATACTATCGGAAAACCACAGGCGTTTTATCAACAGCTGCTTGAATGATTTGACAATGCAATGAAATGAAAATAATTCCTCTAGTTACTAATATTAGCATTTATTCACCAATGCTAAGAAAACAGGCATCCATTTAATGGCAATCAGAGCAGTTGCGATGTTCATTGCAGCGAGCAGTCACCGACAAATATATGAATGTGGACTGTTACTTACCTGCAGAAAGAGAATGTGGTATTATGGTGCCTGTCAGACTAGTTAACTGTGGGTCTTTATAGAACTTATAGCACAATTATAGACTTCAACAATGAAGAACTACAAGTCGCATTATATCTGGGCAGTCACACATAGCTACGAGCTAGTGTGACAATGAACGCATTTTGTAACTCCCATAAAAACCTACGTTTGTTGATTATTTTAACAGGAACCTCTTAGTTGCAAAACGTTGACTTACTGGGCATTGGGTCCCTATTCGATTCGAGTAAACATCGATATATCAGACGAGCAAGAACCTTCCATTCACGTGTAGTTGATGGATCACTTGATCTCAGATACTTCTTACAAATCTTTCAGTGGCTAATGCAAGGCAAGGGGAATAGTAAACGGGTTATTGAACATGAGGTTTGTCTGCCTAAAAATCAATAATTTGAACAGCGTTTACTGCACTTTATTGAATAACCATTCAACTTGTCGAGGGTGTCTGTTTGACAGTTGGACGATTGACCTAAAATGTTCAACTATCAAGAGGGGCTATATTGCAAATTATATGACTATACAACGTTTACATTGTAATGTTTTTGCAAGCACAGTAGATGTCAATGCGCCAATGATGCTTTATTTTCATCAACCTTATAAAGATGCCCCGTGATAATCTTATGAAAGCAATCGCATATCCAAATCATCACCTCCCGCCACCCCTCTTAGAGTTATATCATGTATTGCCACTGAAAATCTAATACCATGCCTTGCATTAATCAGATGATATCACCATGAATTACGAATCTGATAAATTTCCCCAAGGACAGAGTATGAATACATAACCATGTTCAATCGCCTTATTACCAGCATGCCATTGATGTGGCCAGTAATTGTAGTCAGCCCTTATATCGTTATGAGTCTGATAATTGCGCAGTAACTGTTACATATTGCGCTTGATATTGAATTAATATGATGCTATTGGTTAAGTATGAATACTGAGGATCATTTGATATATTTGGCAGGGCACATTAGTGAGCCTTAAGTTTGCTCAGCAAAGAGGTAACAAATCGATGGATTAAAATTCCTTCTGCTGGATGCTAATTATGTAAAAATGTCCAGTAACTTTTTCATCGAATTAACCCGAGACAAATTCCTCTAGCGGCAACTTTTCTCTTATGCCCTCTGTTAATTTGCCTTTGTGCTGATGAAATTTTCTTTCTTGCATTGATCGTCACCATATGAGACCTCAAGCAAGACAATCTGGTTCGTTACTAATTGAGCTGATGCACCATCCATGCGGCTTCAGGTAAGGCGGCATAAAATGTATTTAACTCTGTGTATTGGCTACAGGAATGTAATTCGGACGCTTTGACAATCCATGAGGCTAGATGAGTTTGGTCACGCGGTTTATCTATTCATTGTTTTATCTATTTATTAGAACTTAGCGTTGGTTTTCTAGCTGTACTAAGATGCTGATGTTAATTATCGGTGCTACCGATTCTTCTCAGGCCATGAGCATTACTCACATCGTTAATGTGGGTCACTCAATGATTGCAAGTAATAACAACTAAGCAATGTATTACAGGTAGTTCTCGCCAGGCGTGAGCATGGTAGCGATGGGGACCTCACTGTTATGTGACAATTGAATGACTGACTAAGGATAAAATATATCTAGTTTCATCACCGTAGAGCACAAATGAATATATTGTATCCTCCGCATTTCGACTGAACGACCATATGGGCTAATATTACGGAATTACAAAAATACCTTTGTCAATGAATCAGGCTAATTGAAAAATGAAACTTTCATTGGTGACCCATGTAGGTTATTTTAGAAAAACTGCTTAGGCTGCCTGCTGATTTATTTCCTTTTAAAACAAAACATTTTAGTTCATGCTGTGCAGTTTGCATGTAGGAGCCAAAATATCAATCGAGTCGTACCGAGGGCAAAACAGACCTTATTGTACACAGCCTTTATCTGTTGTCAAGCAATGACATTAATCAGCGCATCTAGAATAAAGGAACTGTGCACTTGTTATGTGCAGACGAGGACCAGAGAGTCTTGAAAATTAATTAAATTCAGTCAGTAAATTACTTTGGTTTTACATATCGGCTCCTATCAAAGCGAATATGATAAACATGCAGGCTGCTAAGCTTTTGAAACTACTACTGCGTATACACGTACGCCTTGTTATACTTGGACTGATCCTCATGCTCATGGAAAATACATAATATAGCTGGCCTTTTCAGCAGCTGGCATTGATTTCCTTTGCTATTTATACAAATAGAAGCCAAATCCAATAAACATTACTACTTAATGTAAATTAATTGCAAGGGCAAATATCTATCAGTGAAAACAAATGGTTCTGCTGATCGCGGTTTGCTAAGAAGCTACTCGTATTCCAAAGCTGGGAGAGTAAATTAGACAGGAGCTGTTTATAGAAGCGTCCAAAGGAAAATCGCTGACCCGCACCCAATTAGCCGTATCAAATGGCATAAATTTTCATTCCGACTGAATATAATGCATGTGGACGTAATCATGAAGTTCTGGCGTTGATTTTCAAAGCAAACGATTTGTGCGAATTTTTTTTATCTCACTGTTATGTCTGACTTTGACAACAGGATGAGTAAATTCCTCTGCAAAGTGAATCAAATTGACTAGCGAACATATTTACAATGCCTGGGGTTAACTGGGAAGTCTGGAATAGCATACCTTTCGGTTGTTAGTCTATATACAATGGGACTTATTTTCAGCGAAAACTATAGAGCCGCAGTGTATACTACAGAAGAGGAGCATGGGTTCATCACACAGATAATGCAAATGTATTTCTCGGTGAACCAATGCTTGCATTACGGCTGCAAAATAGCGCATAATCCTCCAGGCGATGCATGTGTCTGTATTCATGTGACGGCTGCACACAACGGCATTGCGTCAGAAATGAGTTGGGGGCAGCGTTCCGCTGTATGCGGGGAGAGATAGCTGTGCCACTTTATTCATATGCATTCTCCAATAGTGCATGTAATCAATGAATGTAATTTCGAATTTGTGGACGTTTCGTGCATATTTAGTAGGAACAACAATACGTTAGCTGCTTTGTGATATAGTTTTCATCATGTTGGCAAATGAACAAAACCTTAAGAAATTAGATTACATTTTGTTGTAGTTAAGTATCCATTCGAATCATTGAATAACACAATCCATCCCAATATTTGTACCTGAGAATTCACATATAATACACGCACATACGTGTGCGTGTATTTGGGCTATAAAACAACCAATTCGGCGCATTTGTTACCGATGAATCAGCAATTCGGACTGTCTGCCATAGATTTTGCTGTCGTCAATTAGGACTGAAATAGGTGGAGCAATTGGCTGGAAAATATGCCCTTAATTATGTTGATATATGCTCTACTTTAATGAAAATATGGGCAGATGGGACATGTTTTATTTGATCTGAAAATACCGAAATTAAATCCAATATAACGCGTCAAGGTTGCCCTGCCTTGTTCACACGGAAGTTTTGTACATATGAACCGTTAATGCTATTCACAACAGTTTCTCTAGTAGCAAATATATCAATTACTGATTTTAACAGGTGTTTCGCACAGTATGTTACTACCTAATAGAAGGCATCAATTCATGTTACAGGACACACAATAGGCTCACTTTTCTCTAGAACAGAGAGTTGTGCTGGAACTAGCAATCTAGTTAGCGTAGATGTGTCTGTCATTAGCTAGTCGAATCAAGAGATATTAGAACACGTGTAACGCACCTTGTCACTAAGCGACAACTGGAATTTACAGGTCTTTTTGTTTTCATATTTGCAGTCATCGTTTCCCAAATATCTTCGTGGATTGTGATGATGTGCAACCCACTTAACAATGTTCTGAAGTTATCTAAAATTTATATGCGAAAAAGAAATCAAGTTCATTGTACATCATATTAGTTTGCCTTGTGGGTAAATATTCCGCGCGGTTAACTTTCAAACGTTTTTATCAGGTTAAATTGCCATGGTAGAGTTAGTTGTTGGACAACTCTTTACTGAGTGGAACTTGCACATGCGTCCTTAAAAGTAACTATCACGATGGCAAAGCATTGAAAATATAGTATATGTTTTATGTTATTTCGAAACACATGCAGTTGCGGAATGGGTGAGGTTTCAAGAAATGAAGCATTTGTGGGTATATTGCTGGATAATGTATTGGAAGCAATTCAATGTTTGAATAACACAACTTTAAGATGTACTACAACCGCATGATATAATCCAAGCCCTGTTAAGAAATTCCTCTGTCGTATTCATAGTGTACTATGGTCGGGATGTATGTAGAAAAGTAAATTATCATCAAATTACTCGTAATTACTATGCATCGCTACTTCAGCTTGATTTTCTCAGATTGCTTGCAGTAGTCAAGCAACATCCATTTCGAAGGTACCAGTAGATGTGCCGTGCAAAATTGTTACAAGCAATAGAATAATGTATTACCATTCTGCGCCTTCCTCTATCAATCACATGTGTTCCTTGGAATAATTCCCTGCACAACATATGTAAAACTCTTATTGTGCCACATATATGCGAAGGCAAGCCGTCAGTGGCGTAGGACATGCAGAGAAACAGATTATGTAGTTAATAAAATTCAGATTATCTTATCAGTCGGCTATTAACAGTTGTGTATCAACAGCTTAAATAGGGTCAATGTGAGACCAGAAAATATCGTCATCTCTGATATGTGATGTTTTGTGAACTAATAAATATTCAATACCCATACCCCGAACTAATAGAGTGACTTGAATACCTCTCAGGTATGACTGTGATTGTGCGTCGTTGCTGTCATGACTCGTATTATCCTTGATTTGAAAAATGTAGAAAATCACCTTCTCTACTTCCACATAGGTAATACATAAAGTTAGCTGCAAGGATACTGACAAGTGTGGCGACGACGATGATGTTGTTGATGATGATGACGATGAAGTTAATGTAGATGTCTGCTATGACCTTTTGCTCATGATCTATTGATTGATATATGCAAATCATAGGAGCTGTTGATATATGCACACCTGGTTCTATTTTTAAACCGATAGCGATAAGCTTAAACAATATATTATAGGGGCAACTTGCGCAAGTGAATGGAACTGACTTATAAGAGGCTACGCCTTATTATCCATGTCCCTTCAGATAAACTCCAAAACCAACTTCCCTCAAATCATAAAAAGTAGTTGAATTTGGCCACTCTAGCAATAATAGTATATTCCGATTTTTGTTCATCTTCTTTTTTCACGGTGTCGCTTTTTATTAAAGTTCTGGTTCTGGTGCTGTGTGCAGGAGTGCATAAAGCATTGCAGTCGCAATATAGTTGATAATTAGCATCTTCTGCATCATTTGAAAACACAGGTGCCCCACATTTGTGGTAAGTTTTTTAGGGATACTCTTTGAGCTTAATATGTTGTACCTCCCCAATTATTTGCTGGTGCAATCGCGAATATGTTATTGATCTTTGCAGATGGGAAAATCGGATTGTTAGCCATGTTGTATGAAACTCCAATACATTAGCACAGATTTCTGGTTAGACTTATATTAAGCTGATGACCGTGTTCATTCGTCATTCAAGGTTAATGGCAAGAAGTCGATCGTTGGGCAGATGGCTGTAATGAAGACACATCCTGAGCGATTTAGGCGCGTATGGTCCAGGACGTACACGCTGTGTTAGACACATGATAACGCACACAACTTGACTGCTATAGTTTTACTATCTACATCATGACGACTAGTACTAGTTTATGTACGCTTATAGCTAAACCGCCAAGGTATGTCCTAGGCTATACGGTGAGATAACGATGCTGGCCATATTACTTGACGCTATGGCACCTCTGTCACATTAACTATGTAGAGTCAATGTTATTGCTTTGCTAAATGATAACCAGGTGGGTGGATCGG
Source organism: Urechis unicinctus (assembly GCA_034190875.2). Classification (NCBI taxonomy): domain Eukaryota; kingdom Metazoa; phylum Annelida; class Polychaeta; order Xenopneusta; family Urechidae; genus Urechis; species Urechis unicinctus. The sequence continues at coordinate 62,702,749 of CM067347.1, read as the reverse complement.
AAGCAGATGGATGATGTCTGTGGCGGTTCATTTATATGCTGGGTTATTCAGGTACACGTCATTACATTTGCGAGCTGTGCTTGAACGGTCAAGCCTACTCGCCTGTAGCAGCGTATTAATTTGACAAGTGTTGAGAGTGGTGTGATAAACAAATACCCACCCCGCCGCTGTGTAGCTGCAAAGTCCTAACAGATCCTTGCTCTAATACTGACCGACAATAACATGGACAGAAGAAAATAACATGGATCGAAGAACTCTTTAAAGGATCAAATCGACCACAGATACAGATATGTGGCGAACATTTAACATGTATTTCATATGACTAGTACACACGGCTACAAATGTTAAGCATTATATGCCATGCGGCATGATAGACTGCATGATTATCGATAACAATATAACAGCCCATCATATAAGCGGATATTTTTTTTAATCCGCCATCACTGTTTGATGAATTGGCCATCGAATGCTTACCCTCTCATCCATTGCCATTCTGTCTGTTACGCAGTCTTCATGGGCAACAGTATTTGTCAGTTACCAGAGGATCACTGTGAAGAAAATAAATCTAAAGATTAAGCTCACGATCGGTCTATGCCTATATAAAAGGGAATCCGCAACTAATATGCCTTCCACAGCCACACTTTGGGTTTATTAACGGTTACTTTTTGGCAATGCTAGTGGTCTACTTAATGTTCATTTCTTTATCATGACATCATATCTGCAGCTGTACCTCCTGTCTTAAGTAGCGCTGCACTGCATGGAGATTAAAATGTTTTCTGACTGCAAGAATCCCTTTAGTGTTACATGTCTGGAATCAAGCTACTGTGCGCGGCGTTAAACTCTACTTATTCATCAACAGAAGCTTTTGAGATTCAAGATACGTAATTGGCGTCCGTAATGCCTTTGTACTAGATAAGCCACCGAGGCAAAAGAGGCAATTGACATCTATGGGGCCTTTGCGTCCCATTCCCTTTGCTATCGACTGCGCCTTTGTCTGAAGCCACAACATTCGCTGAGCAAAGCTGCAGCATGTGAACGTAATCTATGGTATGTGCTATTCTGTTAACTTATCATCAATCACGCCGTGCACTATGATGAATATTAATGATGACGACGACGAGCATTGTGATTGCAATATATAATTTTGCTTGTGATCAAGTGATCACACATTATAATGCGGCACATTGTGCTTCAGTGTCTCCTGTTGCAGACAATAGTTCCAAGTGCATTAAGTGCCAGTGGTTTTAGGCTTTTTAAGACTGATTACACTCCTGAGTGGTTTGATAATGAGTTCATATCATCAATGCAAATTCACTGTTGACGGCTACTACAAACGCTCGAGGGCAGATAATGTTCTGTGCAAAAAAAATTTCTTGGTTATAACTATAACGACGTCATAGTTTGATTTGATAATGTCGCAATAGTTTTCACGATGGATTAGGATGGTGGCGGCATATATACAGCTCTTTACAGGGGTCATCGCTTTGACAAGGCTTCACAACCCTCGAATTAGCTGGTGGTTGCAACACGTTGAGAATGAATCCTCAAACTGTAGGTCGCAAGACGACGGAATCTACCACTGTGCCATTGGGAACGTATGTCGTGCAACATAGCTGACCGTTATCTCATTGATGCGTACAGTCGATTCGGTATACAGGATTTACATTCAAAAAGTCATTAAACAGATACTTTAATCAGGAAACATTATAAATGGTACAATATAATCTGTGTGCCGTTGTTATTCTCTGTTATGACTATTCGCAATATATCTTTATGATCTGTAAACGCAGAACTCAATGTCTCTAATCATCACTAGCTGCACATCCGTCATCACTTATTGAGCCAAATCACTACGAAGGTAAACATAAGTGACAATTCGATTGATTAATTGTCCACAATCGCTGTTCGCTGACATATATATACCATTGTGTGATTACCATTATTATTTTATAAGAGCAACCGGCCGCAAGTGTATCACTATCTATAATAGTGTGAGGGAACTCCATGACACGATCCATCGACGATGTTTATCAATTGTGAAGCGGAGCTATCGCCAGCTGGGAGAGGATGATGATTGATGCTTTCATCTCTAT
>CM067347.1:62660656-62690656 GCA_034190875.2 Urechis unicinctus | reverse complement strand
AGGGGACTTATTGCATAGAGGCGTACTCATAAAGAATATCAGCTACGGGACAAAATATGGAATGAAATCATTATAGCGCTTGTTGACCCATATATATATATTGCACAGGTACGCAGCAAACAACGATATGGATAGACATAATGGCCAATAATGGACGATGGCATTACATATAAATTCCGCATTATCACGATCTTTTCACGTGTTCACATCACCCATTGCAGAAAATGAGTGTGAGTCATCAATTGCCGAGGTATAGTTTAACCCCTGTGAGTTAAGCAAGAAAAATTTCCATACTGCCTAAGTTTCTAAACCTACCCCCAAAAAACGCACTGATTGCTACCCTGCCAGGAAGCTATTTGGTGGCAGAATTAACGAAAACAGCCAACATCCGGCTGCTTCTATCATGTTGCGCTATTCTGTAGAATTATATTCCAACTGCTAAATACCCGACCTAACACACCTAGCTACGAAATAAGTTCCCAATAAATGTCCCATTAAATACCAGTATATATTTGGCACAATTGAAGTTACTCGCCGATCATGTTAATGCTAGGAAGGTTATTCGCTGGCCTTTGTTGTGATGTAGTACCTTTGCCCCGTCCGACGAGAATGAAGTATTATTTGCAATGGCGCCGCAATACCAAAGTAGTGTATTCTAATATTACGATTTCATACAAGCAGATTTCAAATTCGTCCCGATGTTGAATAATAAACCCCTATGATTTAATAAAGTCTCCAAACTTTAAGATCCCTTTGACATTATAGAGTTAGAGCTGCTTCAGGCAAATATTAGAGAGTTAGAGAGGCTTCAGGCAAATATTAACTATACGTCGTATCCGTCTGAATGGTACACTGTAATAGTTTATAGTCATCTTATATTAAAGCCTCGAAGGCTAATTTTTTTATGCGTTGTAACATTCTTAAATTGCTTCAGCGACCTACTTCTCGTCTATTTAACTGTGCTTTCTTTTGGCACCAATCATTTCAATGCTAATAGACCTCTCACAGTGGTCCACAGCTAGCCCCAAGCAAATTATTACTTACTTATAACTGTTTTATTCAGAATTATTCAGTTTGCTCGTGCTGCGCATGCGTTGTCAATAGCAAAGCACATCCATATAAATGATGCTGGAGAGCAAATAACAACAATTATTTCTATGTATGTATATATGTACTATTTATTACATGAGGGTTTTAGGCTCACTTTGTGAATTGATTAAAGCGATATCTCTATGAGGTCTTCATATTTTCTGATTGCTAAAACGCGGCCCGTCTACTAGGTGTCCGGTAGCAAGCCTCCTGACGAAGTAATCATCTCTGTCAGAAGAACAAAGATCACCATATCTGCGGCGGTCCTGACAACGCTCCGATCACTGTTATGTATTTGATATTTGACTGCAATGAAAGGCACAACTGCATGGCCCAACATATATCAAACGCGAATAAGTGTAAGCAGTAACGACTATGCTGTTATATGACTGATTTTATGCATGTGTAATTAATTACCAAACTGCTGTGATAAAATGACCTTTTCCGCAGGTATTAGCAGCAAGGGCCATTTGACACGGATTCCTTAAAAAAGTGCCACCGCCGGTCAACGTACGGCTTAGTAGAGCAAAACTGTAACTTTCAAACACAAGGTTTGTTACCTTTAATTCTGCCACCAAATAACTTCCTGGCAGGGTAGCAATCAGTGCCTTCGTTTGGTGGAGAACGGTGGTTAAGAATACATCAAAATTGTTATTTATTACAGCATAGTGAATGCATTAAGGACTCCAGCTATAAGTTTTAGCCACCAGGTAATTCTGAATATGAGAATATTGCCATGCTCATAAAGGAGCTTATTTCTATTAGAGATGGGGATTCATTATCAGTGCTTACCCGACATGACGCTGAAGCTCTGTTAAAAAAATTGTGTTTATCGTAACTGATTTATTTGTTGTATCAAATAATGATTTTCCTGTACAGCTGCTGTGCGAAAATAAAGATTATTATTATTATTAAATATGAATAACTAACCCCCTCGCGTATTCGCTTGTATCCATTAACACTAACGGGGTTTATATATGAGCGTTTACGAACACACTGGGCTACAGCTCTTTGTAACAGACCATATATAAACGGTAACATCTCAAAACAAGTTATTAGGGACACATCTGCACATAAGTTGGTGTTCATACCTGCACCTGATCACTCTTATGCATAATGAATCATTGATTGAACCTCGTTCATCGTACATTGCTGGTGGTATATATGCTGTTGTAAGTATAAACCATTATATAACATATGCGGTGAGCAATGCAATGCACTAAGCTACCAGGCAGGTGTACGGATTATGTTTCTTCCATTTGTTAAATGTTGAATATGCAGACGCTTAGCAACACAAGATTAATTGTAGAGAATCCCATAATGTCGGAGCTTATGTCCTTGGTTCTTGACACAGTATGTAGCTTTAAGCAGCTCTTGCAGACGCACAAAAGATATATGTCACATGATATCGGTAAATCGGGTTCATTTGCTCGTTTTAGATCGTTAGAGCTGGCCATGCGGTATTCGGTACAATATGTATCCCGGTAAACCTCGCAACATTATGCAATGTTGTCCTCTTGTCAATCCCAAAATGTACTGCTGCCTACGTTGCCGTAGTTATATACTATTTCGAGCGAGTTTTTACTTACGATAGGGACTTAATAATTTGAACCGATGATTTGCTAATGACATGGCTGAGTTCACCGCAAATTACTCATGCCTATCCTGCTAATGCATTTCTTCACGACTAAGTAATAGTTTCATTATAATGAGTTTGCTTTAGGAGGCGTTCTTGCTTCTTAGCCCAATTCACATCAATCATCAACCGATTCAAAAGACATATGATATTGCAGGGTTAATAGATAACTATGACAAAATCTGCTTGACAAAAGCATAGGGATAAAAACATAAATGGCGCAGAATTAAACGATCCGTAGCTGTGTTTGCGGGGTCGTTTACACACACACGTACCTGGAATCATTCGGCAAGCTGTTCATTTATCCCTAGACAACAGTAAGCTACGTAATACAAATTGAAAGTTGCTATGTTAAGGTGGTGGCTCAGCATAATAATGAACAGCATCATTGCATAATTTTACCACTGATTTTACTAGCAAAATCAGTGGTGAAATTATGCAATGACACTGTTCATTATTATGCATGGATGAGGTAATATCAAATTGTGTCATTTGATCAGTATAGCGAGTGCAATAAACATCTGATGTCAATTCCATTATGCAGTTTTGATTCATTGGGCCGACTGTTATCGCAATGAGGCGTTGATGCAAAGGCGGTCATTTGACAGTGTGCGGCTGTTAAGAAGCATCAAATGTAAATGACTCTCTCTACAGATAGCAATTTGAAAAACGCTCCCTATCAAAATATTGACTCTTACGTAAAGTAAATGAAAACATCCAAGAGGGCAGAGTAAGGTCAACTCGCGCGTTCAAAGGATCGTTAGATGTTTTCCCTCGGCATTTCATCCAGTGGTACGTTTTAGAAATCAGCAATCGAGCGATTATCGAAGCACGGGAGGGAATCAAGCTTTTACTACGAAATAAAAGGCCTAAGAATAATAGAACACATATTTCTAATGAATGGGCTGACATAATTCAGATTGTATTGTTGGATTATGATTTATAACTTGACGGGAAAATTGGCTCTCTGCCATGTGGAGAAATTCACAATAAAAGGCTCTCGATAACTCGATGCTCCAAACATTGCCCAGGTTTTCTTGGGTAAGTTCAGATTACAGAAACACATGAACACATGCTGTCGTTTTGCGGATTGTGCACTGAACGAGTGTACAAAAACAATGGGAGGTGTAAGCATGGGAAACAAGATATTGTTTGGGTAAATTTCCGCAAAATATTTAAATCTTGCAAATGTCAAACTACAGACATGGCATTGGGGATTGTTTTTGATGATGAGTTGGCACGTCGTGGCATATTGTTTTATCTTGATATTGTCTTTTACATAACAGACGCATTGATATCAGATCTAAAGCGAGTAAATCTGTGGTTGTGCTTATAACTCGATCTTCAAAGGTATAAGAAAATGTGCATTATCGGCGTATATCACAAATATGCATCAATAGCTATTTGAGGTGAAAACATTTTTTACATTGCAGTTATTTCCCTGGTCCATGCAATCGGCTGAAAACAAACAGTAATCATGCTGTTAATCGCAGGTTCACGTGGCTGATGCAGAGAGATTATTATCCAGAAACTGATATAGAGTGAAATGCCGTGTCAATGAAGCATATTAAAGAGACTGTTCAGCCACATATAAGGCAATCAGGGATCATTTCGTTATTACATTACTACTATTAACGCAGACGTAAGTAATGACATCTTCTAATTTGTGCCGCCGAGTTTACATGATGGAAGTTATGTTGATAAGTTTTTAACATTATTACTTGACTGGAAATGTTCATGATATACTGTGGAGATCTGTTTTATTCAGTTATGTCGTTCCATCGATAACGGTGCCTCCCTAAAACCATGAACTACACGAATGTTAGCTGTAAATCATAACGCGCTCTGAATTTACCTCGCTAACGATGTGTATTCTTCCGCTTTAGTTACATAATGTAGATTTCATAAAATCTTCACTCATTCAAGTTGTGGGCATAATTGTGCACACATTAGACCGACAAGCAGGAAGGATAATGTCCGACAACATAAATGGCGACTGTCGTAGCAAGGATCTTTTTTCTGAGACCACAGCGCCGCGTAGCGACTGAAAGTCTGAAAATGTAACATTTTTGGTTTCCAAGGTGCTGTTACCAAGCAGCTTGCTAGGCAACCACTTTCCTTATATGGGGCTGAACAGTCTCTTTAACTGTTTGGCGGAATGTGGCCTTTAAAGTGCCTATCGCACGGTTATAGGTACTTCGCTGAATGCAATTCATAATGTGATCAATAAACTTAAACCGGTCCAATAACCGTCGCATCTGATCTGTTAAGGCCAAAGTTTGATAAAATGCCAGTTGAAATTAGCGCGCTCGACGAATCACTACTATGCAACCAATTGGAATAGGGCTCTGTGGAGTAATGACTCGAGGAATCTCCACATTGCATACGTAATCTTTCACCTCTGCCATTGGTTGACAATAGTTACATAGACAACTGCAACATGATGTAGTGATGAGGATATTAGTGTATGCCGTTTGTGATGGCTTAGTGTATGCCAAAAATGTCTTTATTCGCTTCATCAGAGACGTCTGGTTCGAATCTTAAGAACAAATTGTCCTGCCGGAGCAACGATGGTCTGCAAATGATCTGTGTCATCTCATGTCTCTACGTCGCTCTCCATGAGCGATGAAATCGCGAAACTACCATCAGCTATTTTACGAGAATCGTTACGATGATAGCGCCGCACAAACAAAATATCACCGTGTTTGACGTCACGCGGAGGTGATAAATTATTCATGAGCTCGTCGTTTCGATGCTCCGAACTTGTCTTTAAAGTCGAATTTCGGCACGAAAGCGCACTCTTTCACGGTAAACAGAAGAGATACTTTTGGGTTATATTTCTGTAATCTGGCGAAACAAATTACATATTTGTTGTGCTGTAGGCACTGTAACAGCACTAATACTCGACGTATGACAACGCTGAGTGGTTTAGTAGTCGAATAATTCTTCAAGACCATCACGTAAAAGCAAAACTTCGACAGACTCAGGCATGGTCAAAGGTCAAGTCATGCATTGGCATTTATTTCGGTTATCCATGTTAATTACGACTCTGTGCACTAATACTCAATCGAGATGTGGTGAAACGTGGTCATCTTGGAAGAGGATATTGCGAAAGTTGCTTACTTGTTCAATGACTACCACGAACATCTGTCACAAAACTTTATCGACTAAGTCAATGTAATAGCGTAGGAAAGACCATATTCATCTGAATGCCGTGTAGAAGAAGCAGTAGCTGGTACATAATGGCGGTGGTTATACACTGAGTTCACACGCACTGATTTTCCGAGTTACATGTACTCGAAATGCAATTGTTGGAAAATATTCTAAATATGAAGATCAAAACTAAAGCCAAAAATGCTGCCTTCACTTCGGTCAGGGACCGATAGAATACTGCATATAAAAACCGAATTAGGAATAAGACATCAGAGAAGAAGCTGATTGATATCGATGCAATTCACTCTGAGGATTGTATGTGCATGTATGCGTGTGTGTGTATGTGTGAGTGTTCGTGCGTGTGTGAGTGTGTATGGCGGGGATTGGGGTGTATTTGAACGATTAGGAATGCTGCCACCACACAGGCGCGGCAAGAATTTCTAGGATCGCATTTAGAAAGCCAAAAGCAAAACATTTAGATTTTTTGACGCAGTTAACAAGAATGAAAGAGCCAGCGATTGTGGCAATTGAAGCTTGCGGTAAAATGTGTTACATTAATAATGGCTGGGTTTAAAGTGATCCAGCATGCAATTGTGTACGCTTCGCTTCAACGATTTGTTAATTAATTGACCAAAAAGACTAATGCATCAACATAGTCCCGATCTACGTGGTTCCGTATCAACTGGATATGTATTCAGCCTGTGGCAGCAAACTGGTTGTTAGACGTCAGATAAAGCTTAACTTGTGCTGCAGTGATTTGTTCTCGCATCTGAACCTATCAGTGACATTTTTTGGCAATTTATATGATCAGCATTGATTCCATTACCTGATCATTGTGATACCCTGCCGCCTAAGGTCGCATATGAGCTATATCATCGTAGCTTTAAATCCTTGAAACAAATGGCTACAATATGTCGGTTGCTTCTCACGTACAGCCGAATAATGAATGACCCGTACATATACGCTTGCGCAGTGATTTCCTGTCATATCAATTATTTGTTGGGATGTAAATAAATCTGTATGATTTGATATGTAGATTGATGACAAATGAGAAAGAAACCCATGAATCCATCGAATGGAAAGTCTAATCTTGCTTCGCTGTCCTTCAATAATAGCCCCGCAAGTATATCCTCTATCACTTGCTGAATGACGTAGCTAAGGATCAATAGACCCAGCCCGACGAATGCATGAAACTACTCACCTAGTTTCTAGATATTAAATATTTGATTGCAGCCATTGGTTGACTCCAACCATTCGTACATTTAGCTATCATTAATTATTTATTAATGATTCGGCATATTATATTTGATACGTTTTGCTCATAGTATATACTTTTGGTCCTCTAAAGGTAGTCAACGAATGGTCATTAAACTAACTATACTCACGAATCAAACCTTTCCCTCCCATAGATATTTGCGCATATTTGCGGAATACCGATATTTTGATATCATTTTTAGTCATAATGGATTGGAAAAATAATCTTTGCCTTAGATATGATCATAATGAACCAATCGAATCATTTCGCGATCACATTCAGAGTTGTACATGAATAATAAGAAAAAATAGAATTTTCGGTAATAAAATTTAAAAATCTATAATATAATTAATACTTCAAATATACCTATTCAACACCCATCTTTGAACATTATTTCGACCATTAGGGTCGAAGTTTATATGGTTGCAAGGAAGATATTGAGGTTTTCGTGTTATGTCAACTGATGGTTAGCTGTTAAAATTTGATTTTGCTACGATATTCATAATCAAAAGAAATTGCTAGTTAAAGATTATCCTTGTACGCTACTAAGACTGTACTATTATACAAAAATGATAAAGTCTACGAAAGGTTGGCAGCTAAAGGTCGCGTACGTGCTATTATATATATATATATATATATATATATATATATATATATATATATATATATATATATATATATATATATATATATATATATATATATATATATATATATATATATATATTGTCTCGAGACAATATTGCATTTTTGCAACGTGTATATTATGAACGACTGCCAAATGTGTATCACCCACGATTACTTTGGTTTTTTTACTGAGGATAGGTGCACACTGCTATGAATATATAATGACATAATGCCATTAAAAACTAATGGGTTTTTGACATGTGTATCATCACACTACAGCAGTGGTATGGCTTTTTTACAACAGCGTGTCAGTATGCAGTATTGTTTGCTATTAATAATTGACCCATATCATTGTATATCTATGAGCTATGTAGAGAATATCGTGCTGCACCTCCAAGCGATGTTATTAACGAGTGGCAAGTGATTAAACATGGGACTTTCATCGCGATTATAACACTGTACCTCTCATTCCATAGCTTTGCGTCCCTTTTAACTTACCATCCAAAACGTTTAATGATGTAGCCTTTTGTTAAATGAAATGATCAATGCAAAGTCTATATTTTTCATAGGCAGAGGCATGGATGAATGTTTGCTCGATGCGCAACTCGAAGGCCTCGTATTAATGAAATACAGCCATTGCATTATAATGGATCTTCGTTTTTTTATCCATTGCCTTTAAACGTAGTCGAGGCCATTTATATTGCACACAACCGTTACTGCTATTGCCTTTACAAAACAAAAGGGTCTATTATCAGACAAGTGAAGATCTGGATTATCGCGACTAAATGCGACTCAATTGAGAATGAACCACAGCTGGTATGATGTAACCGTGTAATTGCTGCTGACAGCGGCCGCATGTAGCGAATCTATCTTTGCATGGTATGCCGCTTCACAAGGCATTGTTATGCGTACGGAATGTATCTAAAACATTGGCATTGTGAGGCTTTTCGTTTTAACCCAGCTGCTAATCATTCGAATATTTCAATTCAATATTTTGGAATAACGATATACAATTGAAAATTGCTCTGTGAAATCACGCCATATTCTATGGTTCCATTTTTTGGAAATATGTTACTGTTTGTTCGCTGGCCGGTGTTTGCGATTCTTCGTATTTGATTTCAATACTGATTTGCCAAGTTTCCTCATCCAACGTAGTCCTGATAAGGGACAAAGGACCGTCGTGGTTGTTTAAGATGAAAACAAATGCATATATGACATGAAATATCCAATCACATAGTAAAACATCTACTAATATAGCAATGTTCGAGTAAATATTCATAGAAAACTAAGTCGAACAACACATAAAGGACCATCGAAGTATAAAACCACCTGTAGTATCAACTAAAATCATCAGATAGTTATACGTGTCACAGGGTAAGCAGATATTACGATAACATCAAGACCTCACATGAAAAAGTGATGTACCCTAATCTGTTTGAAAATTAGTTGCAATGGGAAGACACTGGAAACTGTATGAATATTTAAGAGAACTAACATGGACTACAGAAGCATACATGTTAAGTTAAAAATAGATTGAACCTTATTTAATTGATTGGTCGCAGTCGTTCCACCACTTTGTGCACATGACACGAGCTACACAATTAATTCTTATAAATATGCATGACGAATGTCATATGCATTTTAAGCGTTCAGTTTGGCAATCAAACATTGCGAACTTAAGCTATACATGCTTATTTCACTTTCTGCTAATTGCTATAAAGATCCAACTGTTGAAGTAAAATTTAGCGCTTTCAAAGCCGTTTGTGATTTCTCATTTGTAATGTTATAGGTGGTTGCTAAGCAGCTCGTTGGTTCGCGTATAGCTCTCTTTATCGATTTTTTGGAGTATATATGGCCTCTTTGAATGCCAAAACTTAAATCTGAGCTAATTTTGCATAATTTCTGTGCTTAAAATATTTGACGATTTACTAACGAGTACCAGCTAATGTCTAAGCGGTAAAATGTATTTGTGACTTGTTAATTTAGTAATTTGATACTCAGACTGTCATGTTCCGACATACTGCACGGGCTTGATGTATTTTTGGCAGAGGTTAAATGAAATTGTTTAAGCCATTTATTCATATCATGATATAAATCGTCTGTCAACATTCTCCATCACAGTGTCAATGGAAAAGACAGTTGCATATGACTACCAGGTGGTAGTATCAGCAGCAGACAGCGGTGGTGACTAACTATGGTGGCACATCAGGTCATGCTGGGTCGAGCCAGTGTTGCATGGACCACTACCACTGTTGGTTAGTGTATGTGAGTGAAGATATGCCGAATGTGCACATTTCAACCAGTTCCAATCATACCACTTTATTTTTAGACGTATACCATAGAATCAAACATGGATAAGAACCTCACAATGGAAATAATTGACACTGATTTCACATGGTAGGGTGCGCTGCAATCTTTTAATCTGGCATAAAAGTAATGGTATGTACTTGCATTTTATAAAGAGTAAGTTGCTCCCTTCTTCTTTGTGACTGTTTAGTGTGGTGTACGGTTTTATATGAAGCATGAAACAGCGATTGAAACTTGTATCGCTTTCATTGCTGATGTGGAACCATTCCTACACAGATTTTGTACACATATGCATATAAGTAGTGTATTAAATCCCCCCCCCCTCTGCATGTAAATACTGTATTCTTGCTCCCGCTGATTGTCCTGAAGGCAACCAGCTATAGGGTGATTCTGTCGATTGAGTTTTGGAGAAATCAAGGTTACACCTGAGATACTGAATCAGTTAGTTGTTATTAGATAGGACAACAGGAACAATTCGTCAAGGCTGGATTCCCCGACCCTTATGTAAAGTAAACCATTACGTTACTCATTTGCAGATGAAGTCTTAAAAGGCACGCCAATCGATCAATACGTGGAGGCATCTCACCGAATTGTCGGCTATTCGATGTTCATTTTATTCCCGTACTATGAAACAATCAGATGCCATCATCTTTGGTTATGTGCCATTGTTCATTGGGGCATGTATCAACTCCAGTATAATTGCCCGCATTGACAGAGCGTCTTGTGTAGCCTTTTGCACCAGGTTTATTTCAGTTTAACTACTGCATATATTCGATTTGCCACGGTTTGGTTACGGTTTCTATCCGAACCCTTCGCATTAAACCGTTTCAACATGTTGCGTAATTTGAGGTAAATGGGATGAATATGAAAAGCCATTCCATCATATTGTCACACTGCGTGGATAGTCGAGTTAGTGTTTGCAGACTTAGAGGCAATAACTGCGAGGTCAATGAGCAAACCAAGGATGTCTAAAAGAGGAGTGTATATTAAAGATATAGTACGACAGTTGATGATGACTGATTGAAATGTTAAGCATGGAAATGAGCATACATACATGAAGGTACCAATGAATCCAATGCCTCTAGGCGACATTAACGTTTTGCCATGGAATATTACAGGAATGAATATTGCATTCTCAAATGATATGCCCATCTTGCTAGTCATCACATATTAGTTTTTGATTGGCCATTATATTGCTCATTTGGTTCAGGCTATGTTATCGACTACTAGACACTTTGGATATTTCTAATCAGTCATCCGACGGTTATATCCATATCACTTTAAAATGATTTGTTTAATAAAATACAGGGTGTGACTGGCAAGCCGCGGTAGCGAACTGGCTAGGGGCTAAACTGCATCAAGGTTAATTCACCATTTTCTCCAAGTTGATGTTGGTGGTTTCAGCTGTGTTGTAGCTCATATAAATGGCCAAGAGGGAACCAAACAAGCAGGTTATTTCTAATTTCCCTTGAGTCGGGCTGGTGAAGGGGGTAATGCGTTATCGAAATTAATGCCAGTGTTTATTGTTGCGCTGGTTTCCTTAAGTCACAAATATTGTCTAGCAAAGGCTCGGATATCAAACTTAAGGGGAAAGTATGCATCATCTGTCAGATTATATGACATTTGCCTTTTAGCCGCGCTAATGTATTGCGTTTATTATATCTATTTTTACCTTGAAATAAAAGGCAATTTTATAGTTTGTGGAAATAACCAATTTTGGAAGAGAGAACGCTCTATGCAGCTGTTTGAGGTTTCCTTTTAAGGCAGGTACCAAATGAGGTTGAATATGCGCTAGCACCATGATTAATTTATGTGCCTTCTTTTTATTTTCACATTGTCACCATCAAATCGAAAATCGAATGCGCACGCTTATAGCAACTGTACATTGATTATTTTAACGCCATGATTGAATCAAATACTTCTCTTCAAATCGATCCCTGACAATTTTACGAAGCTGAGCACTTTCTAAAGATCCAAAATAAGAAAATGCGCTTGAGGGGTTAACCAACCATGTGCCCGTTTTCATTAAACAGAATACCGCTGACTGACATATTAATTGAGAGTCACTTTCCAATTAATCTGCACTTTTTTCAGAGTTGTTAATACCATTATAGCCGACGATAAGGCGAAATATGTTCGCCTCTCAACGACGAATTGGTAGGACCACTTAACATGGTTTACGATAACGTAAGTAAGTGGTTTTCAATCCGTATTTAGAACAGCACATGAGATGCATAAATGTTTCCCTACGTCAGTCTATATCAGCCACCGCGACTCTCCACTTACTGCTCGTGCGCAATAATCAAGCTTCATCTACTCTTTCTTCGAGCTTACATTTGTTTCAATGTACTGATCATTGCACAAGCAAGAACATATAATAACCACAAATAAATTGTCCCAAATTGACATCACCATAAGCACGTTGCTATAAACGCAGTGCTAAGAGTCTATAAGACCGTCCTGTCGCGACGACCATTTGATCGCGACGTCAACCAGTGGCACAAACGATCGGACAAAATCCATTATTCTCGGTATAAGAGAGTTCTAGTTACAGCCGCGTTCACACTTGCTGGGTGAAATTGGACATATTCGATCGTTGTGCCGCGTTAATCAGTAAACCTTTCGGGGGAGCCATTAATGCGAACAAATTTACGATGGTACTAACGTTCCGCTCTTGTACACGATATATTTATTGTTTCTTAACGTGATTTATCGTTGTTATCGCTGCTTAAAGGCGGGTATGATCCTCTAGCAATATTATAGCTGGCAACAAAAGAATACTTAATATGTTACTGCCGTTAAACATTCGAACTCTGTGGATATTTATGCTCTGCCTCAATGAGACGAATGAACATTGTATAGCTAAAGTTGTGCGCATTGTAAAATAGCGGCTGTGAAGAATCACCATGGCTACATACGGTTGGTATTTATGGCCGGCCCGTAACATTTACCACTGAAGATGCACACATACCAAGGATAGACGCATTAGTTTTAGGACTGCATTATTGCTCAAGCAAAGCCGACGACGCTCAGATACGCACTTAGCGTTGATGTGTTTGAAGACGTTGATGATTTGTGTAGATGCGTTGGGACATACAAGGATCTAAGTGGGTCTGCTAAGAGCTATGTAGTAATATTCGGGTATGTTAATAGGTACAGCACTCGCTTCAACAAGAAGTCAAAGACGTTGTCATTGGTTAAGAGGTCAAGACTTACTACCATATACAAGATATGATGACAGAAATCTTAAGGCCAAGGCCATGCAAAGCAATCACAACAACACCCACAACGCTCTGCTGATGACCCCGCAACATCAATCTGAACATCGCTCCTGCGCCAAGGCCATCTACCCCAGAAACAGTTGAGTTGCAGGTGTCTCGTTCTGATTAAAAATATGATTTTGAAATTGTTTTTGTTGAAATGTATAAATCTGTTATTAGTCACATTTTTTTTGTGTGTAAATCCAAACTGTAATAGAAGAACTCATGGAATTGGCAAATAAATAATACATTAACTCATTTTATTGTCACTTCTTTTTTCATCAGCGCTAGAATAAGTAACATAAAAAGTCAAATTTGACTATAACGCGTCATGACTAATTGACAAAATAATGTGTGCATAATTCTTTTCTTCTGTGTTTGAGTCACGACAAATTGATTAATATATGAATGGTCATGCCATAAAACAAATAAATTATGAGATTGTTAAAATAAACATGTCCAGAACAAATAATACCACATGTTTTGTGAGACTAGGCAATTTCAATACTGGGACTTATCAATACAATGCACACAGAAATACCAATCAGAACAATGAGATATTATCTGATTAAAAATTACAAATTAAAACATTTAAGCTTAGTACATTACAAAAACCTACTTTGTATTAAGCCTGTATATTGTCAATACTTGTCAAGGAAGAGGTCTCTGATCTTCCACACACAACAGGAGGGAGTTACCCACCTGTTGCACTCCCCCAAAAAGCCATGAATCCACAGAACCAATTGCTAATAGGCGCAGTCTAAGCATCTAGCTCCCATAGCAAGTCCACCCGGTATCGGTTAATAACCTCAATGACCTTCGGATCAAGCACAACTCGTTCCATCTGAGGTAGTGCATATGTGCAAACGTCTGGGCTGTTGGTGCAACATTGCCGCTCCACAGGGGTACATTTAAGGCAGATGCACCAGTCTGGTGAAGTGGTAGTTGATGGAGGCTGTCTGTCGAACCATCGACCATCAACTGCCCCACCCCATCTAAATCCTGCCCTCGCACTAGATTCTGAAAATACTATGAGAAAGTCTTCATTTTGATGGATTGAATATGTCCTATTCGCTCTCTGTGACCAAAATTGCATGAAGGTTTTTGGAGCAGCTAAAGAGTGCTAACGTCTGAGTTGTACAATACCTTCAATTTCACTTTCAGCTCTAAATATTTAGCAGCCACTCTACTCTGCTGTAGGGCCTGGTTAGTTTTTGGTGTGTTGCCAAGGTAGCCTCTGCGAACAAGATTGACTCGCTTTCGGCCTGTCGAGATCAACAAACAAATGGAACCAGTGGAAATATATGGTTTGATAAGTCCAACATGGGACCCCCTATTTACTGACAAAGTGAATCAATTAGGTACAGCAAGCCCAAAAGTACCTTGTTTGAAGAAGGTGGGGCTCCTCTGCCACCTCTTCGGGCTGGTCTGCAACTTCCACCAACTTGGACACCTGTGTCATGGTGAACCATTTCAAACCATTAAACACAGTCTTATGGATGTATTGAGTTCAATAAAATACCCTTGATAAGAATCCAATTCAAATAATATAGGAACCAACCTCAGTTCCACACAGGTTGTCAGAATCTGTACCATGACCCCTTCCACTGCCTCTTCTTGTACGTGATCCCCTTCTTGGCGTTTCGATTTCCTTTAAATTTGAAAGTGGGTTGGTACAGTTTAATTAATGAATGAACATGACAAGAATAATTCAATCATTAATGTTACAGTGTTTGAGCCAAAAGCCTACAAAAGTCAGCCCAAAACAATTTGTAAATACTACAGATTTAAGGTCATCTCTGTGACTAAATTTCACCATATTTATTCCAGCTATCCAAGGCTTCTACAACACCAGCATGATGTAAAAGTAGACAATTATAGACACACAATCTGAATCATGCGTATAAGTCTTATCAATGTTGGTTGCAACAAACTTAAAATAACCCAAATCAGAACCAAAACCTCCCCACCCGTCTACTGTCCCTTGTCCAAACCACCCCAAACTCTTAACGCAGACGTTTCAGTACACAGGGATTTGCATTGGCCGGCCGCTATCTTTTCTGTAGGGTTTATGCATGCATAGAAGAAAGTGGCCGGCCGGCCAATTGAAATCCCTGTTTCAATTCACTATAACCAGATAACGTAGACGTCCTGAGGGAGACCCCAGCCCCTTGATTTATAATACAATTTATGAGTTCATTCAAGAATATTCTAATAGTTTGCGATGAAAATGCAATAACTGAGATAATCCAACTTAGAACAAGTGTCATGGCTTTATACTACAAAACGTGACAGACTAGTCAAGAATATCGCAGCCTCAGGTCTCGTTAGCACCGGTCGAACTGTAACATAAATATATAGGACGTCTTGTAGAGCTAACTCAGGGTTTGTTCGCAGGTGTAACGCTATTTATTGTTAAATTTACGGTAATCTATTGTACCCATAGTGTTCACTATATTGAGGCGTTATTTTTTTTTATATATATATAACATTCAAAAACTCCAATCAAGGAAGAGTCATACCAGAAATGTAGGAATCAAAAGACTCACCATTTTGGCTGCTTGGGTTTCCAACTTCTGTCGAATCTGCGCTGCGCGTGACGTCACGACTGTGTGTTGTAAACAAATGACCCTTCAATACGCATGTGTCGTTTTCCCATCGACATGGTGTAATCGGCGATAAAGTGTTGAATCAGTCCGCAAAATGGTTTATTTTGGTTCCAAAAGAGTTGTTCTATCAAATGGGGCAAAAAAACTGCATGCCATTCTTTTGGGAAAAAATGCACCTTTAATTTGGATGCAGCTGAAAATTTTCGAACATTTAAAAAAACATAGGTGTCATGTCATTAGTTAACCAGAATTATCCACATGCATGCGCTTAAGTCACGTTTGCACTGTCCTCTTAGCCCCAAAGTTGACCGAGGCGTACTATTTTACCAAGACTCGTTAGATTCCATGACCAAAAAGCTGACAAAGCAGCTGAACACTGATACTGGCTGACTCACTGAATATTATGAATGAAATGAATATAAGATCTCCGCGTTAACAAATTGTATCAAGGTATATCAGTGCTAACAATTGTAATTGTTAGCTCGGTAGTGGGACCATACATACGAGTAGCTAGCTGTTTAAAGGTGACAAAATCACTTTGATGATGGCATATTGTAAATGGTGCCTGATATGTACTCATATATAGTTTGATAAAAACACCTTCGGAGCCATCAGGGATCTTACATCTGGTCATCCTGATAACTTTGCTACCTTTGTAACTGATGCACTGCATTTGTTACTTGTTTGAGTGACTGGTGCAACTAAGACGAATAATTTGGTTTTTTCATTGGCCCATCCTCTTGAGTAGATCATTCCATTCAGCGTCAAAAGTTGCGTTTGTTGGAATTTTTTTTTTTCTAAAAGCATTTGCTGATCATTCCAAGCTTGTGTATATCAAGCTTTGCAGTAAGTTAAGAGCGCATTGCTTTGTGCTCCCTCTAGCGTATGGATTAGAGCCATCTGCAGCGTTTGTAATCATAATGACAAGAGCACAATCTAGCACCTTTACGTAGATTTAAACCAGCTTGTTTCAGGACATAACATTTAAAGGCACCGCTTAAAAGGATTTTCTAGTTTTAACTCTGCTTCGCACGATTGGTTTTGGGTACTCGCCAGCACATCAGCAATGATATACCGGATTTATGTTAGTGTTAGACAAGCACAATGTTGCTCTTTCTTCTACATCTGTACTGCGTACAACATTCACCTCCGACCAGGCTAGGTTATTCATGAAGGGCAAGATTTCATCCACATACCTTGCTTTTTTTAGGTTGTTCAGGGTTAACGTAGTTATGCTCGAATTACTTACGTTGTCCCAAATCATCAAACAGACCGCATAAACAAAGGCGGCGCATGTAAATTTACGGCAGTATATTCCAGCCACTGATTGGAAAATGAAGCCAATATAGCAGCACCGTACAGCCATAGAAGGTGAACGGTTTTCCAGCTACAGTTATATTGCTTTATAACAGGACACTCAATCAATCACACATGACAGTTGCAAAGAAAGCAGTGACCAGGAAGCTATCCCGACAGGGGCTAGTTCCAATTGGAAGCAGTCACAGCATCAAACCGGTCATAGCAACATAGCTATCTGACCGTTGGTATTTGCAAGAGAAGTGTCAATAGCTCGTCCCTCTAGCCACGTGGAATAAGGATCATAGTTTTTTGGACATAAATATTGTCTTCAACATAGCATAGCTCCGAGCTACATTGATGTTTCTTGGATCACTCATATCATGAGAATAATGCACGTACTGAAAAAGTGGTAAGAAAGAGTAGCGATTTAGCAGCTAGTGAACAATCATATCACAAGAGGTTGGGTAATTAAGATAGTGCTATTGCTACTTAACCCACGGACATGGAAGAACAGTCTGACATTTCAATATTGATCAAACTATTTAGGTTTGCATGCACTACTGATTATTGATCTGCAGGATGTGAGTGAAACTTAGGGACTCGCATGAGAATCCATTTTATATTACGCATCAATATCATTGAATGGACTACTAGTTGATTTGGAAACGAACATTGTCATGGATGCATTTGCCCATATAAACCCAACGTCAAGCAACATGTTACGATTGCGTCGCTCATCCGGACAAAGGTACGATATAAAGCGGTCATTATAATCATATTGCAGGCTGAATAATAGTGACAGTGGTGGCGTTTCTCAATGGAGGCGATTGCTGAACCTCCAATTGTAAAAGATTGGATTAACTTGGTAATAATCTCCAAGTCATGCATTCTATCATCGTTTGCATTTACGTTGAAACTTATATGGCTAATGTGACGTTTTTATTGGCCCAGAGCTCAAACTGCACTGGCGAAAACACTCAAAAGCACATCTCCAATAATAAGGGAGCAGTTGATGAGGCATGCTTTTGAATAACTGATGAGGTATTTGCAACTCCAACTGAACCTTTTGCCCAGATTTGCAAAGCAGAGGAGTGAATAATGATTGGAGACCATCCCCTAGTCAAATGACTACACGTAGCATTATTCGTTTTACATATCCATCAACCTGGCTCACCTTCCACCAATTCTTGTCGGACAAATACGATGCTGAAGCACCTGGCTCGATCTAGTTATTAAAAGTTTTACTTGATCTCAGCCATTGTATGCAACGGTACTTAATCTATCGTAGCAATATTCAACGAACTCAAACAGCCGTTTTTAACGAGTAGTACATAAAACTGCCGGATCGATCATTAAACAGTTCGTGTCATTCCGTGTTTTTGTGTCCCTTTCTTCTATCTATCAAAAACCTTGCAGGCTGTAGACACGCTTAAGTGATCGAGGAAAAGACTACATTGCCAGACTTCCGTGGAAATAAAAGGAATAATATTTGCATATGTCGTTACTGGCTTGTCTCATAATTGTGAAATATAACAGTTGCATAAGAGGCGGTTTGTATTGCTTAAACTATACACAATGGCTTCAATGGCTATGCAATCGAATATTTCTTTTTTTTATTATTTGGATGCCAATGGTCCTTAGCTCTGTTATAAATATGATTTCCCTAGGCTCTCAACATATCAATTACACAGCACTAGCTTTCGATATGAGGCTTTTGAAAACCTACTTGTGGTATAAAAGGATATTATTTATTTGAAATGTTTTATAGGAAAATGTCGCTAAACACTCCATCTGAGTCTATAGAATAGTGTCTGTTGTTTCCCAGATCGAATTGATATAGAGATTACTTGCTTCATCTTGTCTAATCCTATTCAGTAGCAATATGCCAGCCTGCTTATAATAGATGAAATAGTAATGCATGTCCAAGTTGTTACCATGTTTGTGTCAATCTGAGTACATTTGAGAACATATATAATAACAATTGATATGATAATGTTGTTATGCTGTTCGCTAGTTTAGCAGATGATACATTCCTATTCATGTACAATTAGCACAAAAGGGTATCATCATGACACTGGCATCTGTACATAATTTAGAAAAACAAATTAGACCGATGCTTAGTTGCAGTACTTACACAAGTGAATTAAACTGTGCCAATGATTGCACCCGGAGTTTCATAGTATTGGTGTACATATAAGCTTTCAACTGCATTCGTCCGTCAAATATATGCATTCATATTTGCATTGCTGCAATCATATGTTCCAAATGGAAGTTGTCCTATGCATGCGTGATGGTCCTTTAGCCTATAAACACATATGAACGACGAAATAAAATGTTAATAAAACTCTATTCATTTATTTCTCTACTTGTTTGGTAGGGTTATTTGTCATCGTGTTTTTTGCTGGTGTTACTGTTGCGTAGGTTTTATATTGCATGCGTTTGAGGAGGGCTGCTACGCAAATAAAATTCACAAACAATGTCAAAAAGATGTGATAAAACAGAATACCATTTGTAAAGAAGTTATTCGTGTTTTGCAACTTACAACTGCATTAAGCTTTATCATTCTGGTATATTATGTGCATACTAAACTTTAGAGTTGAATTATGGGATTTTGTCTGTATTTAAGACGTCAGTGGTTCCGCTTTGCTGATAGCCCAAAATCTAATGCAACCGAAGATTCATAACACATATTATTCGATCTACATATCATGCTGTTTTACCGGTCAACGCCGAGGTTATGGCCGAGATTGACCAGTATTGCGCAATACCATGATGCTGGTTTGCTATATGCAGCCTATGTTTACTGTGATGCAATCGATGATATCATAATTTAATTAAATGTAGAGTTAATATGCATATATCAGTTAATCAAACACGCTTGGAGACAACCACAAAGGTAATGCTCAGTGTACATATTTACTAAAACATATACAATCGCTTAATCCATCATGATGCATAGACGAAATAGGAAACGGATCGTAGGAGAATATCACATAGTCCAGTCAGCGACGACGTATTCAACCATCAGAGAAACACGGCGTCTGATTGGGGCATCCCTACTCGTGGATGCTGCACCAGACCAGCGCACGATCCTGCACCAGAAACTGGCGCGTAATATTGCACATCCTATGCGTCATTGCGTCCCGCGGCCAGGATATCGGTAACCTTGAGTAATTAAGGTCCAGATGAATAAGTATTGATTGTCTCCCTATTCAGGCATATGATACACTGTCGTACATCAAGGAGCTGTCTAGATAAACAAAATCTTAACCACGGCTGATAATACTGGTTCTTGGTTAACCAAAAACCGGTTTGCTCTTTGTATTCAAAAACCGGAAGTACAACCATCAATATTTACTGATATGTGATTATGCAGCAGTCCAGGAGACATTTAATTGCTGTAGATAATATTCGATAATGCCGGTGATATACACGGATTATTGACGATTTTTGAGGACGTAAGCTGAATAAGAACGTTCACTTGAAACGCTGATTGTGCATCCTTACAACAACAAGACGAAAGCACTTCAATTACCGAAACATTGGCAAGATATTTGATAGAAGCAATAATATCATAGATTACTACACATGGTTTCAGTATGTCCGGACACGCGTTTTATGCCAGTATACTTACGGCAGAACGCGCAAATAATGCGGTCATATTAACAGCTGGCCTTCCTTACTAGCGATGTATTTATTTTGATCACAAGGCGAGTAGATCGGTTAAACCAGTTTAAATAAACTTGTTGCGACAGCTATACCACGCGGCGGGCGGTCGGCCTTGCGACGTCAACATAGCGAGAGCAATGTTTATACTGTTATACGGGGAAGTTCTGCATGTTGTTAGTCGACTTTGTGACAATTTCACTGCAACGCGAGTGAACATATCTTTTATGCTGGGTAGCGTAATTGCGGTTATATTTTGTTTAACGTAGATTCATAACCCGGCTGGCTTCATATTAAGGCAGTTGTGAATTTCTTACATCATAGTAAATGTAACCCTTAATCAAATGAGTCATGATGTTCGTACTTGCATTATATCTATATTAAATGTAAAACACCTTAGCATGCATATAAAACAATTCCCCAAACCAAATAAAATGGAATAAATATTGCGAAATGCCAGCCGAAGTAGATGCATTTTGCAGCGCATTTAAGAATTGCAGTGATATGTGATATTTTAATCTGCATACAGTAGATCTAAGTCTAACGGAGTGGATAAGTTGACTTGTTAAATGAGATAACTTATGTATATGTTGTACCACAGAACTGGCTTAGGGCTATACTAGTCTCTATTGGCAAGATTGATTTGCCATTTCCTCCGGATTTAAGTTTGGGATTTCAACAGTGTCGTCAATTACATATATCACCGAAAGACCCACTCCGGTAGGTTACTTCTAATTTCCTTTGAGGCGGGCTGGTTAAGGGGAAAGATGCGAGTATTCCGATTGGCACTAGGTACAACACATAACAAACGCGGTTTAACAAAAGACTGAATACTCCTTAAGTGTGGACGACATCATACACACTGGCAGTCGCTACAGAAACTACTGCGTAAAATATAGCCACAATAATACTTGCCTTGAGTGACCAGGCATTCTTATGATTGCTGGTAATCACTCCAAGTGTTAAGGGGGACGACATAACCCGCTGTTTAAGGGGCCCTGAGAAGGACACGTAGTGAAACCCTGATTACTGACAAAATACTGGTACCTTCCTTATATAATTTACATATTTAAAATCACACAAATACCGAGTTCACAGATGCTTGGCGCGAAATTAATCGTCAGATTTAATCAAACGCTATTCTTTGAACAGACCACTGGGTTGAGCCATACATGGCATGTTTTGAGCTATTAGATATGTTTGCTTACCAAGAAATCATCATCAAGTCATTACTTAATAGCCCCTTGAATTGTTATCATCTATTGTACTGAACACCCTAGTTTAGTTTGAGATTGTCTGTAATGTGAACTTGTTTAGCTGTTGGGATTGCATGCAAATGTGAAATTAGTAATATTATTGTGAAAAACACGGGATAAGGTTTAGTTCGACGATTGATGAAGACCGAGAACCTCGATTAGCGTACCTGGGTTAAATTGCTTTCTTACAATCGACTAAACTGACAGAAAAGAAACACACATATTCAAGTTAAAGCAACATAAATGGTACCTGTTTGCTATAAAACCCGAGTGCGCGCATTAAAATCCACGTCACATGAACACTACAAAAACGATAATGGACTGCAAAAACCGGTTTTCGCCGAAAACCTTGCCTCATTGACAGATTGCAATTGTCAATGGTAATACAATCTTGTTTTTGTCGCAAACCGTTTCGTTAACAAACTAAATTTTAACACTGATTGTTTCAGTGCATAGGTGCATACTTATGTCAAACTAAGTTATATCAACTACTCACCCAACGCCAATAGTTGATTTTATTATTATTGTGCTTGTGCTTTATTCTATGATTTAGTAGGCCCAGATTTGCACCTCCGATCAGATGAGCCCTTCGATCACATCTACACCATGATAGCACCCCATGTTTTGCGTACGCAGAGAGCTTCTTCACGTAATATTTTTGTCTAACAGGTTGAGCATGGTACATGTCGCGTGGTGATTTGATGGTTACAGTAGGATCAAGTGCATATCTACCGAGATTCGTATTAGCAAGAGGTTTTTGCAAATTTGATGCCTAAGATTTTGTACTCACAACTTATATTGATGAAGTGTTTTCATTCCCCATTTTATACGTTTTTGATTTACTTCCTAACGGTAAACCTCAAATTATGTTGCATTTAGCCCCAGCGCTGTGTCGTTACACCGCAATCCTTGTGGTCAGACTATAAGATAATTGCACCGGTTTGCAATGGATTATCACATAGCTCGCCACCTGACGAACATTGCGGCCAGATGCGTTTGAAAACCGTCGAAACATGTCATTTGTGTGTTTTTGATTTGGCAAAACCATTTGACTGCGTGTTATGTTCTCACCTTTTAGGTATAAAAAAAACAGGACACCACAGCACAAACATACCATATATCAAAGCATTTGTGAAGTGTTTGTCGAAATCATTCATTTGCGCAACAAAAAGCACTGCGCATTGCGTTTTGAATGAGGCAACAATGTAAGATCTGTCCGGGTTTATACTGATCTCACAGGAATGATTTGGCACGGATTTAACGCTTCGTAGCACAGAGCATCTAATCTTGACGACTCAGACTGTGTTATCAGAGAAACTGTAAAGCATTGTCCAACATTCACGAATCCCAGCGTCGCCTCGTAGACTGCAAAGCTCCGTTCTTTATAGTGGATTCCTGCATGATAAAGCACACTATGCGCGCAGTGACTGTACAAATGCAAAGACAGGATAAAATGTTTACAGCGCTTGGTCAATAGTCTAAGTGAAACATTGACACAACCTTAGGTATTTATATACAAGCAGTTAAGGCAGTACCTTGGAGATTGGCGGGATTGTGTCGACCCTTACGGCTCTGTTGTGGGTGTGCTCAATTGAGTGCACTGACATTTTAGTTAATGAAATATTTAATCAAATATATGTATAATGCATTCGCAGATGATATGCGGTGGTTCAGTGGCTAGTTATTGCACGTTTGCATTAGAGTCTCAAGAATCGCAACAACTTGTAAATATGCATAATCGCCTAAAATGTGTGAGGCGATTAAATTTTCCGACTAAATTCATATATGGCGGCGAGATTGCGCAACGTAAGTGGGATTGTAATGGACTTGTTATAATGCTGGATAAAGGAGAGGAAAAATGTTACTAGGTCGGAAAGTTAGTGGTGTAAATCTGGTATAAACTGACTCACCTGTGAAATATATTATCAGGCAGATGATGGTATGATAAAAAATTCCGCGCGGTCGTTTACGACAACGTAATGCAAGAGACCGGTTGTTGACAACCAACCAGAATTCGGAGTAGAATTTCGCCGAAAAGCTAGAAATTAATCGAATATCAAGTGCTCGCCCGGAGATTGGTTAAAAAAATCCCATATCTATTAAATTCAGTCAATACTCTCACCGTTGGTGGCTTTCAATTCTTCTCAGTTCGTATTGGTTACATGAGAAGTGATGATAAGTTTAGCATGCTTGTCAATCTACCGATAAACTGTGGGTTTTCCTGTTAGACCAACAAGGGAGTACCCGATCGACTGTTGGTCTGTTTGGCTAATACAAATCTGTTGCACGATTATCACCACAATATTTGAGCAAGTAAAATGTGCCACAAAAATAAAAGATTGCATTATGTTGTTGCTGCGTAAAACATAACAATATATTATAAATCGATCTCAGATTACCTTATATTGGGCATCCTTTAGTGAGTAAGACCCAAGGATGATTTCGCTATTTCCTAGGCAAGTTCTTGTTCAAGTTCAGGTTATTGAGAAAAAAGAACTGAACTTCGTAGTTATTGAATTAATCGTAGGGTTTAAAAAGCTGTTGCATGACTCACGCTATACGCTATTAACCATCATTTTCAATGTAAAGCTAACATTAAATCTATAAACGCGCGATCCCCGATGATCAGCAGGTAATTTGGGGAATGTGGATTTTACCAACTCCGCGTTTATTATACGATGCAATATACAAGGTTATATATTTAATGTGCAAGTGTGTTGATATGAAGATGTTTGGTAGACAATATTATGCAAACATACTATATCTTTATCATATGTGGCATTAAAGTATCTATAGCACCATTCAAGTAACAACGGATGCATTAAATCTCATGTTCGACTATGCCCCGACGCATCAAATATTGGCTTCTCAATGAAAATCACGAAGTATAAAACCAGCATGCATTTTATGAAGGTCATTAATGATTATGATGTATTGGCAAATATACAAGTTGCTGAACATCGATTATTCGTGTTTGTCATTAGTTCATCTGCAAAATTAAGTAGTTGCTAACTGTGGTAATACACGGTTGTGTAAATGTCATAGTTTCTGACTTGACAATACTTAGACCTAATGATAACTTACCGTATGATGCCGATCACAGATATTTCAACCATTATGCTTAGTTTTCAGTGATTAATTAGACTCAATCCATGCAAATTTCAAGCTCATTCTAGTCCCAAACACAACAAATACTCTAACTGTATATATTTCAATGTGGTCGACAGATATAGCGCACATAAATTAGGCATATCTGTAATATGGCAGCTCTTTAATTGCCACTCACAAATCAATAAAACACATTTGGTGCAATCATTTATTCAAAAATGTCATTTGTTATTGATAATCGATGAATTATTTCTCAAAAGCCACGATTTATCACCGTTAGGACGATAATTGTTTTTCCCATATAATTGAACAATGTTTCATTAATTTCATTATTGATGGACATTTCACATAAGTGAAAGTACAGGCAAACAGAGCATGCTTGGTATCCATGAATACAATTTGATATTCGTGAAGATAGTCAATGTGGATATTTCTATTGGCTATTGTGCAAAAAGTACATTTAATGTGCAGTATACTGATGCTCTCTAAGAAAGAAAAACGGCTTCAGAAAGCGATTGTAAAAATAAATTTACGGTGGGGATTGTGTCTGTCACGCTGTTGCACGAAGCACATTAATTTTGTATTGGCACATCTTGACAAAATAAGTACTGGATAAAGAAATTGAAAAGACAACATACCTTACTAAGCCTTTTACTACGGGCAGTGAGGGCATTGTGATAGTGATTACGTTCATCAAGTTAATAATGATAATAAATATGATGCTGATGATTGTCGTGATGACGATGATGATGCTTATGATGTCTCCATGATGAATCGTGTTATGCCGTATAATTTATGAATTTATTGTTGTGTTTATTTATACACAGTGGTATATCATTATATACTAAACGCATTTCAAATGCACATGCAGATGGTGATAGATTTCGTGTATTCATGAGCATGAACCGGGTTGTTGTAAATTCATGAAGCAACGACATTTATGTAACAGGGCGCTTACACCATGGCCATGACGTTTCCTGGGCGGAGACAAAAATGCTAGGTAAAACTGCATAAGCTGAATCTAAAATGACACAAAGGGCTCTAACGGTAACAACAACAGTGATTGCTTCATCTGCTAGTGTCTTACTTGTAGCATATGAGATTGAAAGAGTTCCATTGCAGTACATGACTGCCGGATACATAACGGCAATGACCGCCGTATATTCTTAGTATAACTAGCTAAGACTGTGTGCCAGAGACGCATTACTATCGCCATTATAGTTTTGAATCGAGGCGATAATTCTAATCAACAAGGAAATTGGCATTCAATTCACTATGAAGGTCCCTGCCAGCGTTTCCCTATATGTGCAACTCATCATTCGCGATGTCTCGTAGATTAATACTTTGAATTCTTTGTTGTATTTCAGAACACTCAATACCCAAATTTGTATTCTCTAATACAAATGAATTGAGCGTAGGTCATGGTCAAATGGCCATTAACAAATAATCACTTAACCTATGCTTTGTGACAAGCAGTCACATTCAGCCACAGGACGTTATGAAAATGGTTTCCGGTATTTTATGCCTCATATTTGGTTGCCACCATTGAGTTCTAAAGCATTTGCTAATCAATCAATTTGGTTGCCACCTAACAAATGCTCTCATTGAGTTCTAAAGCATTTGCTAACCAATCATATATATATATATATATATATATATATATATATATATATATATATATATATATATATATATATATATATATATATATATATATATATATATATATATATCTATATATATATATATATATATATATATAACATGGACATTTTTATCAACCGCTCGAGTGTCAATAAATTATCAATACCTTATGTCGTCTATTGATAATTGCGCAGTATTTGTATCATATTGTGCTTTATATAATATATATGATGCTATACTGTTAGGAATGAGTAAGAAGCCTCATTTGACATATTTTTCAGGCAACATTAACGGGCCTTAAGTTTGCTCAGATATACCGAACCGAACGTAATTGTGCTTTGGAACGAACAATTCGGCTGGTTTGATCAAGCATTTTAACCAAGACATAAGACAAGTCACGACTCATTTGTTGCTGATGAATCAGCAATTTGGACTAACGGTCCATCAGTATTGCTGTCGTCAAATTGGTTGCCTGGACAATATATCCTTAATTGGTTTGTTGATATATGCTGTCGTCAGATGGGACATGTTTTATTTGATCTGAAAATGGCGAAATTAATCCAATATAAAGCGTCAAGGTTGCCCTGCCTTGTTCGTGCGGGCGTTTCGCACATATTAACCTTATATGATATTCACAATAGTTTCTCTAGTTAGCACTATATATCAACCCTTGATTTTATCAGGGGTTTTGCACATCTGGTCCACAAACAGCCGTGCGTTGTTACTACGAATTAGAAAGCACCAATTCATATTACAGGACACACAATCGGCTCATTTTTCTTTAGAACGAAGAGTTGTGCTGGAAATAACAGTCTAGTTAGCATAGATGTGTATGTCATTCGCTAGTCGAATCAAGAGATACCAGTTCACGTATAATAATTAGTGGGTACATCGGTCCCTTGGTAACGCACCTTGTCCCTAAGCTAATGGAATTTACAGATATTTTTGTTATCATATTTGCAATTATCGTCTCCCAAATATCTTCCAACCCAGTCAACCATGTTCTTAGGTTATCTAAAACTTATATGCGAAAGCGATGTCGAGTTCATCATACATCATATCAGTTTGCCTTTAAAAACCAGTCGTGGTAAATATTCCGAGTGGTTGACGCTCAAACATTTTGATCAGGACCAATTGCCACGGTAGAGTTGACGACTGATCATTAAGTGGCATTGACACACCTCTTGCGTTATTAAAAGTAACTCTCATGATGGAACAGCATCAGCAATATAGGGACAGTTTTATGTAATTTCGAATCATATACAGTTGAGGGATGGATGAGATCTCAAGAAATGAAGCATTGTAGGGTAGATCACTTAAATGTAGACGGTTATACATCACTCGCCATGGATACAGAAAATCCTACGACCGGATGGAGGCATATATCAAAGAATGATAAATTAACCTTAGCAGAGGTTTAACGACTAATTCATTTCAATCACTCTCACAATATGTTGTATGACACCCCAAGACACCATGGATCCGGACTTAAGCTGATATATATTGTTTGATAATGTATTTGAAGCAATTCCATGCCTCAATACCACAAATGTCAAATATACTGCAACCACATGATGAAATCCGAGCCCTGTTAGGAAATTCCTATGTCGTAGTGTGCTGTGGTCGGGATTAAACATCAAATTACTCTTAATTGTTATGCATTGTTTCTTCAGCTTGAATTTCTCAGCATCGCAATGCTTGCAGTAGCCAAGCAACATCCATTTTGATGGTACCAGTAGTTGTGCCGTGATTGTGCGTGGATAAATTATGACATGCAATAGTATAATGTAGTTGAAAAAATTCAGATTATCATATCTAGCGGCTATAAATTGTTGTGTAACAGCAACTGAAATAGGCTCAATGTAAGACAAAAAAATGACAATAAAGAAGATAATTTGTGATATAGAACATTTTTGAGATTAAGCAGCTTTACACACAAATGCCGTAATTGGATTTGTCTGTAACTTTTATGTTTGCTGCTAGATATTTGCACCTTCCGTTTTATTGGGATAATTGATCTTTACAGATGAGATAATCGGAGTGTTAGTTATATAGTTTAATCGGATGTGAAACTTCTTTGCAACGAAATAGATTTCTGGTTGGAATACCATTAAGCCACGAACGCCTTAATTGATTCAGGTGGTTCGTTTATAATTCAAGGCGTTGACCGTGGGGTTGATGGTTGTGATGGAGAACCTACCTAGGTCGTTGTTACTCTCAGGGTGAAGAAAGCTGCGTCATTTGGTCACTTGACAATCATTTATGAGCAATTCTCACTCGGCAACGGTGTCGATAATTCAAAGCTGACACTGCTTGGCTTTATTTGTAACTGGAGCAACTGCTACCGGCCCGTCACAAAGCAACATCAATGCTTTTGTTGCTATGATTATTACGAACAGCACACGCACGAATCCTTACACATTTTAAAGTTGCTCATACAGAACAACTTCATCAATCCACCCACCATATCATATATGAGTAGTACCTTGTGCCAAATGTGCTGTTGTAACGCTGCAACATGTAGTGCATCACCAACAGTATCCATATAAAAGACAATGATAATTACCAATCGCAAGATTTGCCGTATTTCAAATAAAGAGCAAATTCGATTGCATGTTGCATATTTCACTGCATTCATGCTATTTGCAGGCCCATATGGCCCACCGTCTAACAGAAACTGTGAATTACACGCATATTTGTCGTTCACCTCAACGGCTCGCATATGAAAGTAAACCACGGTCTGGTTTGGTCTGGTGGTCATGGTAATAATTATAACTATACCTTTGGAAAACGTTACACTGAAGTTGAGAAAGACGATTTCCTTGTCGTTGATATTGAGTATTAAGTTTGCAGAATGGTTGACCAATTATGGTTGTGGCAAACCAAAGCGAAACTTACTAAATACTTTTGAAGATGTCGCCATGATGACTGTTATTAATTTATTGTCTTTATTATATACGGCTTTGTGTACAGCTACACAGACAAGGTAAGCAGTTGGTTTTGATGTGGGTGTAACGCTACGCGGTGAAAATGGAGAGGTAATGATGCTAGACGGATTGACTGTCAATTATTTATACCCTGACGATAACAA